>JASDQU010258031.1:5627-15832 GCA_032191745.1 Picea mariana | reverse complement strand
ACTCTGCCCTATGTTGCTTTGGATGTGTCTGGTAGCCTACATATGGAATTTTTGAAAAAAATTAGATATTGGAATTATTACTTAAAACGGGAAAGAAAAACATAAATGCTCATATTTCACTGATAATATGACATGTGTTGTACCTTGCTTGACCAGCTCGTGGTTGTCGTCCTTGTTTTTTTTAAAAATTCTCCTTTGCATCCTCTATTAGCGCCTTCCACTCTTTCTTGGGAACCATGGGAGGGCGCTCGTGCTTGAGGTCTATTTGTAATTTATCCCTATACTGGGCCCTGGTGTATTTTAAATTCTCTTTGGCCAACTTTGTAGCCACTTTCTTGTTGAAAGTGTTGTCGAACAAGTTTACCATGTGATTTATTAAATCATCTTTCTTTTTGCTATCTTGGCCATTCCACCGTGTTCGAATAGTGGGGCCAAACAACTCCAATGCTTTGTCATGTAATTTTCTATAGAAAACATTGTTTCCTGCAGTAACGTGTTATCCATTAATAAATTAATAATCTCAACAAATGTCCATTTCAATTTCATGAAAAAAATGAATCAATTAATGAGACAATTACTTGCAATCTTCTGAATCTTTATCGAAACATGTGCGTCATCCACCCGAAAGGTGACATCTAGTGATCTGGTGCTTTTAATTCATTCTTCTCCATGCATAATAGTATCCTGTGCACCTACACTATGTTCCTCTCCGGAGTCATCATGTGGAGTCCCAGGCTTCGACTCATCATGCTCCGACATGTCATGCCGGTCAAAATCGCCCCGCTCATCAATGTATTCGAGGGGAACCTCAGGAGGCTCAAAAAGCCTCACTTTCACTTTGCTATGTCGAACTTTTTTTTTCATTGGACCCTCACTACTACCTATATAAATTGCAAGATCGACAGGTTCCCCATGCACGGGGTTTAAAAACTCCTACAAATAGAAAACTTTTCTTTATCAGATCATATACAAAATATAAAACTAAAAAACGGATATGAAATTGTCATAGCTAATAAAAATATGTAAAGATGACACTTACCCCAAAATTAGTTATTGTAGTTTGTAGCTCTACAATTCTTGCTATGTCCTCCTGTTTCAAGGGTCTTTTGCTAATCAAACCGAGATATTCCATGTTAGCCTTCTTCAAGGTCTTCATTACAGTTGTCATTGGGTTTGCTGAATACAATATTTTGTCCTCATCAATATCCTTTGTGGGAGCCTAAAAAGAAGTTGACACAATAAATCAATCAACAAAAGTTATGAAATCCATCTGTAACATTTAAAAAATGAAATATTGGAGTAATATCAGCAAAATAAATAAATAATAAAATTTCAGAAATTTAGTTGATGTAGTCACAAGTTGTTATTGTATTTAACATTTAGCTGGTGAGGCACTGCGAGTACCTTTCCATGGTCACCCTAAAGAGATGTAGCGGGTGAAACTCGGATACGGTCACCCTAGACATAAGTTGACACAATAAATCAATCAACAAAAGTTATGAAATTCACCTGTAACATTTAAAAAATGAAATATTGGAGTAACATCAGAAAAAAAAATAATGAAATTTCATAAATATAGTTGTTGTAGTCATAAGTTGTTACTGTATTTAACATTTACCTAGTGAGGCACTGCGGGTGCCTTTCCACGGTCACCCTGGAGAGATGTAGTGGGTGAAACTTGGACACAATCACCCTAGACAGAAGTTGACACAATAAATCAATCAACAAAAGTTATGAAATTCACCTATAACATTTTAAAAATGAAATATTGGAGTAATATTAGAAAAAAAATAATGAAATTTCAGAAATTTAGTTGTTGTAGTCATAAGTTGTTAATGCATTTAACATTTGCCCGGTGAGGCATTGCGGGTGCCTTTCCACGGTCACCCTGGAGAGATGTAGTGGGTGAAACTCGGAAACGGTCACCCTGGACAGAAGTTTTCACAATAAATCAATCAACAAAAGTTATGAAATTCACCTGTAACATTTAAAAAATGAAATATTGGAGTAATATCAGAAAAAAAATAATGAAAATTTAGAAATTTAGTTGTTGTAGTCATAAGTTGTTACTGTATTTAACATTTACTTGCTAAGGCACAGTGGGTGCCTTTCCACGGTCACCCTGGAGAGATATAGCGGGTGATTTTCTACCACGGTCACCCTGGACAGATGTTGACACAATAAATCAATCAATAAAAGTTATGAAATTCACCTGTAACTTTAAGAAAATGAAATATTGCAATAATAACAGAAAAAAAAATATTGAAATTTCTGAAATTTAGTTGTTGTAGTCATAAGTTTTTACTGTATTTAACATTTACCTGCTGAGGAAAAGTGGGTTCCTTTCCATGGCCACCCTCTCCATCTATTCTATTTAAGCTGTAATCGATCAACAACTCTTCACCTGGAACTATTGTTTTTGTTGCACATACAAATATACAATTTCCTTCGCGTGCCTCAAATATGCAATTTGGTTTCTTAGTTGTTGCCACTGGTCATGTACTATTTATAAAGCCCGCAATGTTTACAATATCTTTTGGCCTTCCATCAATATACATAGTTGCCCCTTTATTTTGATTTTTATCTAGTAGTTGTATATAATTTTCGGCAACTCTGTATCTCCGCATACTTTGCTTATATCGGACCAACATCAACCAGTGATTGTATTTGTATAATGGTCTGACATACTCCATCAATTTAGTTATAGCACCATAGCCGACCTTTATGCCATCCATGGAAAATAACCCCAATCCATGTAAGGACGAAGGAGCAATGCGATACATCCTCCCACTGATGAAGAAATTTGTGTCCACTTAAGGTAGCTCCTTAGGTTCCCATCATTGCACTAGATTTTTATACCTCAAGGGAAACTCAGTGTCACCTATGCTCTCAACATCATAATTACACGACCCTCCATTGGCAATAAAAAATTGCATGCGAGTATGAAATATTTTCCTTACCTTTTCCAACCTAGTTGATCTAGAACCGACAGATCTAGTACAACACGTCTCACTTTCAACCTCTCTTACTATATCTTGATCATCACTCGAGGAAGATAGATCCGACAGATACCTATTTGGTGGTACCTACACTCGTTAAAACAAGAAGATAAGTTATCGTGCCAATATACATTTTTGGACCAACACAGTTGCATATAGTTGCATAAAGTTGAAATTGCCACACCTATCCATCATATAGTTGCATAAAGTTGAAATTGCCACACCTAGTTGCATATAGTTTCCATATAGTTTCATAAGTTGCATAAGTTGCAATAAAGTTGCGTAAAGTTGCATAAGTTCCATAAAGTTGCTTAAGTTGCATAAGTTGCATGTTGCATAGTTGCATATAGTTGCAAACGAAATTGTTGCAATATAGTTGCATATAGTTGAAATATAGTTGCATAAGCTGCAATAAAGTTGCATAAGTTGAAATAAAGTTGCGTAAAGTTGCATAAGTTCCATAAAGTTTCTTAAGTTGCATAAGTTGCATGTTACATAGTTGCATATAATTGCATACGAAATTGTTGCAATATAGTTGCATATAGTTGCAATGTAGTTGCATATAGTTGCATAAGTTGCAATAAAGTTGTGTAAAGTTGTGTAAAGTTGCATAAGTTCCATAAAGTTGTTTAAGTTGCATGTTGCATAGTTGCATACGAAATTGTTGCAATATAGTTGCATATAGTTGAAATATAGTTGCATATAGTTGCATAAGTTGCAATAAAGTTGCATAAGTTGCATAAGTTCCATAAAGTTGCTTAAGTTGCACAAGTTGCATGTTGCATAGTTGCATATAGTTGCATATTTGCATATAGTTGTTGTAATGTCCCCATTTTGGGACATTATAACATTACAAAGTGTTATGCCTACCAGAGTAGCTAGGTCGGGGTGATAGAGAGTTTGAGAGATATTGAGGGGTTTTATTGGGCCCGACTTGCATCGTTCATCATCAGGATCCATTCCGCATAGCTTGGCTTTGGTTCCATTGCATTTCGATGATTTCCATAATTTTGAGTTATTATGGGTCATATCTTAATTAAATTCACTAAGAAGGTCATAATGGGCATATTACTTAGAGAAACCTCTTAGTGTAATAGCTCATCGGAATCAGGAGGAAGAACATTACAAGATAAGATGATGAGAAGTGAATTTCATTTGCCAGAGAAGCCACCAGGATGGATAAATCACTTTTTAGAGGTAAAATGGTTAATTAATTAATTAATTAAGTGATTTAATCAAGGAATAATAAAATAAAGTGAAAGTCACTTGGAGGGAAAAGGTCAACAATGAATTAGGGTTTTGGGAAGCTATAAAGGAAGGGTAAATCAACCTAATTCATTATGCATTGTTATGATTTGATGTTGAGAGTTCCCAGAGGAGGAAGAGAGACAACCTTGCTATTTTGTGGATTTCTAGAGGAAACCACTACCATTGATCGGTTTCGGTGTTGAGGGACACACCCTAGCCCATCGGAGATACTAGCCAAGTATTTCACCGATCTATTCAGGAGAATCTAGTACAGTGTGCGCAGCTCATCCAGTGAGGGCGCAAGTCAGATTTAGAGTTTGAGGAGTTGCACGAGGACAGAGCGCTGATTACATTTTCCTTCCAACCCAGTTGAGATCGAGCCAGGGCTCTTAGGTTGAGCTACTTCCCATCAGATTCCAACGGTGGAATCATTCAGAGCGCACCATCCATCCATTTAGGGCGCAACTCTTCCGAATAGACAATTGGGGGTTGCATGTTGAGTATCAGAGTAGATCCAGGGAAATCCTTCTGACCTAGTCCTTCATTTGGCAAGACGATCGTTTTGAGCCCTATAGTAGAAAATTTTGTTGGTGGAATCCTTTGGGGCACATCCAGTGTCCCAAGAGGCGCGCAAACCCCCTAGGGGTCCAGATCCAGTGCCTCAGAGACTAGATCCGAGATCTGACACTCATCCATTTCAATATAGAGGCTAGGGCGCTTCTATTGGAGTAGTTTCCGGTGCATTCCAATGGTCTATTCTTCTGGACGAGTTTTCTAGCTGGTAGTGGTTACCATACTTCTCCAGAATCATATATTTTTTTCGATATATCCGTGCATGCATAAGATCTGCTATCATTTTCTAATCACAGGTATTTTGATGTTATTTGCTTGTATTCCAGTGATGATCCACAAGATCTACCTAATGATTATATTCTATATTTCCAATATGCTATTGTATTTTCATGCTTGAGTCGTATAATACATGTCATTGAGCAGTTGATGTTCTTTACTTCCACATGCATCCTTATATGCTATTTAAACCATAAATACGCAACATGCACATGAAATAACTCATATGCACGTGAAATAACCATCAAGATCTCAAACATACAACTGAAACGCATCCAGAAACCCCCCAATGTATCAGATCTGCAAGATAGAACATTAGATCAGTAGCAAATATCTTGATCAACGGGATCAGGGATATTACAGTGGTATCAGAGCTTTAGTCTTGCCAGCATGTGACTAAAGACAATGAGTGCAGCAGAAGACCCAGAGGGTCGTGAACACATAGGTGATGAATATGTCACTTACAACAGGCACCAGGAAAGAAGGCATAGGCCTGATTTTCCCCTTTTTCCTCCTAACTCAGAGGAAGAGGAAGAGGCACATAGAGAAGCAGAGAGAAGGGTAGAGCGTGAGGATGAGTGTGAGGCAAAGATGATTCTAGGAGACAGATATGAGTGACCAGAGGGAAGTGGAAAGGCCCCTGTAGATCCAGAGGAAGCTATCATGCAGATTACGACTTGTCATTGAGGAGAAGAGGCGCATCTCAGGAGAGATAGTTCAGTGTATTCCAGGAGGAAGACACCAGTTGGATGATTTCGGTGTCGAAAGACACAGCCTAGTCACCAGGAAGATCATCCAGGTCTTCCATCATTCTTCATTGATTCCATAGTGCTCCCATATTTCGGGTATTATCTTTTAGTTGCTTATTTGTATTCCAGCTAAGATCGTTTGTATGTTGATCTAGTTGAGTATTTTCAGTTTATCCAGCCGCATTCGTCCATTTTGTAATCCACAAAGATATAATAATACAAACTTTGTAGTCCTTTGTCATGTTTATTATTTGTATGATCATTTATATGATGTAAACATTTGATCCTACACATATATTAGCAGTGTTTCCTAGACTAGCCAAGTCAGGAACATTATAGTGGTATCAGAGCTTTAGTCCTACCAGCCAGTGACTAAAGTTGATGAGTTCAGTGGGTGACCCAGAAGGCAGAGAGGATGTGGGAGATAAATATGAGAGGTCAGAGGGAATTGGTAAGGCACCCATGGATCGAGAGGCAGCCTTCATGCAGGTAGTCAACGATTTGATAGTCAGTCAACAGACCATGAAGCAGTCTTTGGCACAGTTGGCTGATAGATTAGCTATAGTGGACACCCCGTGCACACCAGCCCCACATGCAGCATAGGGGAACTCGGGGGTAGAAAGTAGACCCCAGACACCTACTCGTACATACACATCTTCGAGTAGGATTCCAAAACCATGGTTCCCTAGTTTTCATAGGGCACCTCCAGCAACAACACAACAACCATTAGCATAGAGGTCTCCCACTGAGGTAGAAGACATTGCGGAGTACAGGAGGGAGTATGCAGCGTTGGGCCATGACTTCCATCATGACATGACACTCGTCGAGTACTGTGGACTTAGTGGCATGAACCATCCTAGAGAACCTCAGAGAGGAGGACAACAACAACAACAGGGGCATAACATAGATTTCATCCGGAAAGTTGGTAAACTCACCATACCTTCTTTTGACGGATCGTCCAAATGCACTGGCAGATATGGGGTAAAAAAGTTAGACATGTACTACAAGCTCAACCAGATGGTCGAGATAGAGGCTAGTGACTCTTGCACGTTTGCGGGATAGTTGGATGGACAGGATGATAGCGCATGTCCTTCATCTTCCCCATCATGTAATGTTGAGGATTCAACACTTCAACATAGTGGTGAAACTTGTGAGGATTCATATGTGTTGGCACTTAGACATGATGAGATTAGGAGGTTGGATGACCTACCTATGGGTGTAGAAATGGCTTCCAGGAAGTCATGTATGGAGTATGATGAGATTCCTATGATGAGAGAGGCCACATTTTTCATCTTCTTAGTCACCTATGCTAGCCACGACACATGAGGATATCAGTGGAATTCTTGATATGGTGGAGGAGCCTTGTGTGAGGATTGTACACCAAGGACATATGGATCTACAGACCTAGGAGGAGAGACATGACTGGGAGACAATTGACCTTACACATACCCACTAGTATGGGGAGAGGGAGTCACCTCTTTTGGAGATTCCATTGCTAGATCAAGTTGTGGAAACTGATAGTTTGATAGGATACTCACTTCTAGGACCAGTCCACAGTGATGAGGGTTCACTCTACATGGGCTGGGATGACCATATCTCATGTCTAGACACATCCGTATGGGATCCATGTGCAGATGACATTAGTAGAGTGAGCGCACATGAGGATACAACTTATGATATAGGATACAATGCAATTCAGATGGGGGAAGTAGTTGGTGATGGTGTGCAGTGGCATACAGGAGGACTCAGTAGCATAATGGACAGTAGGCAGTTCAATGCCTTATATTTTGAGGAGTGTGTTGTTGGGGATTCCATTGTTGACACTAGCAGTGGGGAGCATGATGTAGGACCTCAGTGAGACTCTAATCAAGAGTCATGACATTGGACGGGACAATTGAGAGTGAACGAGGACATGATCATGGTAGACACTAGATGCATGGACGATACACATGCATTGGTGGCAGATTATTGTTGGAGGGAATCGATGGCACATGATAGTTCAGATGGGGGATTTTCCATGGATGACTTTCATACTCTCATGGAAAGAGTAACTATGATGAGGGCCGACTACCAACAGTTGTTTATGGATAGAGATTACCTATTGGAGGTTGGCGAGATGTATCGCAAGGCCCTGAGGGAGAAAGAGTTGGAGATGGACCAACTCACTCATGAGTTGGTGAGCACAAGAGGATTCTTGGAAGGAAAACATACAACCCCTCAAGAATCGGAGTTCAAATTAGATGAGATCCTTGAGGAGACTGGTCAGAGATACACTATATCTATCTTGACAGAGAGTCAGATATGTTCCTCGGTTACATTGTTGGAGGACGTCCATAGGTCACAGGGACCACCCTTCACGAGGGGTGTTGAGACAGTTGGGCACACACATACACATGAGGATTCCAGAGCTAGGGGCAGTTATGAGGACACTTCCATTTGTGTTCCAGGATTGGTTGACCTTTATGTAGAGGATGACCCCATAGTACACCCAAGATCCATGATGTTGCAGGTGTATACAGGAGATCACATGAGTATGTAGGGGCATATAGTGATGAGTGGTATTTCACATAGACATACATATATGTACAGTGGAATTCATGGGGATGCATTGGATTGTAGGGAGGAGACACACTTAGTGCATCATGGAGATTCCTCCCCCTTGCAGCAGCACATAGTTCTGGGAGATCACCTTCACAGTAGAAACATCTATTTGAGTGATGATGGAGGGAGAGTGATTGACCAACAATTTGTGGAGTTATCTATTGTTGTATCTGATAGTTGGAGTTTAGACGATGATTCACCATGGGTGCTAGTGGATGATTTTTTGGTCCAATCCTGGGGATTAACCAAATCATATGATACTTTCCAGTCCTATAGTCAGTTACAGATGTTTTTTTTAGCTTCTCCTGATACTTTCATCATTGACAACAACATAGGGGGAGATAGACAGTGGCAGGAGACATGGAGAGTGGGTAGGCTGAGACCACCTGACAGGAGTGTCTTTATTGCATACAGTAGGATAGGGGTGGATCATCAAAGACAGACAGTTTAGACCTTGGGTGTGATGGTGAGCATCTTAGGCTGTGGAATAAAAGATATCTCAGAGGGTGACATAGATTCATATTCTCATTGGGATGAGGATGGAGCACTTCTGACAGTTATCAGTATGATACATGAGCAGTTAGTGAGGATTGGAAGTGATGAACTTCCAATTTTTCCATGGGATCTGGGATTCCATTTGGTTAGTGGGTTATTTCATCTTATGATGGTCCAGGTTGCGCCAGAGAGAAACATACTTCACTCTTGGATGGTTTTGAGAGGGCTTGCATGGAATTTTTCTATGTGGCGAGATAGGTTCTCCTTATTGATACTCATGATCGAGTATGGAGGTGGTTGGGCAGATGATGATTCCACATAGATACCTTTACAGATTCAGCTTCTTGACAGCAGGCCCAATTTTCATAGGTATTTCAGCGTGAGGATCCAAGAGTGGGGGATCCAGTATGTATATTTTGAGTGGAAATTCATGATCACAGTAGTGTAGCGTCCGTATGATGGTCCTTGTCAGAGGCTAGCATGGGACCCTGGGATTACAAGGCTGGGAATTTAATTGACTGATGGAGATGAGTGGTTCTTTGTAGGGGGAAGTCACTTTGACTTTCCAATGAGCTTCAGTATTGGGGGGAGCATGTCACTTGTTGGTGATTTGTTGAGGTCTTGTAGTACCTCACTATGGCAGCAACATGTTCATTTGGTGGAGGTCGTGTTGGGGTTGGTACGGTCTTGGAGAACAGACTCATTTCGGGTTGAGACCATGTTTTATTTGCAGGAGACTCATGGAAATGATATGTTACATGACTATATTTGATGAGGCATTGTAGTTCACATTCAGATATGGGATCTAGGGATTGGAGTGCTTGGTAGTTTCATGATTGATGGAGTTGAGTTTCGAGTAGAGTGGTTGCTCGGGGAGTTGACTAGGATTCTTTGGCCATTGATCATTCTACTCATCAGGAGCATGTGGGTGTCATGCGTGGTGAGCACTTGGAGAGGCTACATATTGAGAGGATTCTACCTTGTGTCACACAAGTGGATATGAAACCCCGGTATCATATGTAGTTGGATTCAATTATTTCTTGAGGACAAGTAATATTCCGGCAGGGAGGACTGTAATGTCCCCATTTTGGGACATTATAAAATTACAGAGTGTTATGCCTACCAGAGTAGCCAGATAGGGGTGACAGAGAGTTTGAGAGATATTGAGGGGTTTTATTGGGCCTGACTTGCATCGTTCATCATCAAGATCCATTCCGCACATCTTGGCTTTGGTTTCGTTGCATTTCGACGATTTCCATAATTT
>JASDQU010258030.1:2073-15774 GCA_032191745.1 Picea mariana | reverse complement strand
TTATTATTGAAATAATTTATTTTGTATTCACTTTGAATTATAATACACTCATTACTTCACTTTATTATTTACCTTTTAAAATCTCTTAAACCACTTTGACTACTTTGACCTTTTGGGGCTTCTAGATGACATATGAGGGTCCTCCAACTTCATAAGGCCATAACTCTCAAACCGTAAGGATTTATGTGGCGTTCCACATACCACCAGAAATGGAATGACAAGTACTATCCATATAGAATAGTATTATCTGAAAATATATCATAACTCATACTGTTATCCATCAAACAAACTTGGGTCCATTACCCAAACCTGGGCTCTCCAACTTCGCATGGCCATAACTCTCTAATCGTGAGGAGTTATGTGACGTTCCACATACCACTAGAAATGGAATGACAAGAACTATCCATATAGGATAGTTTATCGAACAAATTCATTGTCCTTCATCTCATTATTCCATAATTAAGCATGGGTTCTCTTACTCCGTAAAGCGCTTTCCCGTGAGGGCCTTCACCATAAGGGGACCACTTTGGAGTTCATTCATCTTTACTTCTTATCAACCATGACAAGACAATAATGAGTTATCTTTACATCAATCAATCTTGGGTCCATTACCCAAACCTTTGTGTTGTGGGGCTTTCTTCAAGGGTTGACATCAATGACAACCAACCTTAATAAACACTTTTTCCCAAGGTATGCATCATTAATCTTTCTTTTATATTTTAATCACTTTAACATGTTGGATTGGTAGCGTTTCTCATATTTTATCCATGAATATTCAAACTAATGGTTAAACTGCATAGAACAGCCAAGTCATAAAGAAAGATCGTTGTTGTTACACAAGGTTGTTACAGCTGTGCGCCAACTCTGCATGTTGTTACATGACTACAGCAATTACGCACCCTTTTTGGAAGCTGCTAAACCTGCTGCAACAGATATCCATCGATCCTAGAATCTGGTCCGTCATGCAAATTTGAATCATGAAGACTGATCCTCAAGGTTGTTACACATTTTGGTTCACATTGATGATGAAGATCATTTAACAGATTTTGTATATCAAATGAACAACTTGAGAATATTTGATTCTCAAAGTTGTTCTGACTCTGTTTTCAACTAAATAACTCTGTCTTTAAATAGCAGAGCCTTTGTAATCATTATTACCGAATTTTAGCTGTGAACATAAAGTGAAGAAGAGCACATTGTATCTGAACCTTTTTGGTGAATCAATAAAGAAGTGGATTGAGTTTCATTAACCTACCGTAGTCTATTTTCGAGTGGATTCAATGAGAGGGAAAGGGCACACCTTCCTCACAGACTCCCCTCTGTTTTGTTGTTTTAGATTAACTGCTTTAATTTGTATAATTGATATGTTTAGCACTTCTAGCATATATCTATTGTTACAGTCAGTTCTTTCCTGTTTAATGCGCATCTGTGTGTCTCATGAGAATTAGAGTAAATTGTTCGATACCACTGGAGAATTGATTTCCTTTCCTACACTAGATTTAATCTCTGAAAACAAAAGTGTGAATTCCTTTTCTACAGTTAAGTAGGTCTCCTTTCAGCAAGTAGCATAGAGTTTCTTTCTGCAAGAGTAAAATAGAAAGTTAGAATAGATTAGATAATCCAGGATTATTATGCACCCATCAATTCGGGATTTCATTTATGCAAGTGTGATTTCGATTCTGTAGAAGCTCTAGTTGTGTCAGCAACTTGTGTTAAAGTTCAACCTTTCAATTTGGTTTCTTACTACAATTTGAATAAATGTTGCTTCCATAATCTAGCATAGACTGTGCACAATTATCTTGCAACAACAAAACTTCCCTGGGTTTGACAATTTATATTGAACACCTTAATTATCTATTTAATTAGACAATTAAAGTGCCCAACACACAGCATGGCACTTCACCATGGCGAAACAATATGATCGTTGGAGGAATTATAACCGTTAGCCCGATGACCCAAACATTTAGAACAACAGTTATGGCTAGAACAACAGTTATGGGACCACCCCGTAACAGACAGAACTGCCTTAATGAAGGCTTCTCGCCCATTGGAAAGATTCGTTACGTAATTGTCTACTTATTCCATCGAGCCTTGCACCGAGAACACTTTTTCCACCCGTGATTATCTAATCTCACAGATTAGTTGATTTCGCACAGTGATCATTGAGCTATCGACATCCATCCCGTTGCATTGAGTAGTTGCTCTTCAACCTGAGATAGTTAACCACGAGTGTGTATGTCCTAAGAACTTAGTGCAATCGAAGAGTCTGTGAAGGAGATACTCATTGACCTCATGACTGAGAAGGTAATTTCTGTGGGCATACAAGCTTCATCGACAAGAGGAGTGCAAGCCTCCCCGTCGACTGCTCACGGATCCGGACCATCCCGAGCTGCAACTGAGAAAAGAACCAAGCATAGAGATGACTTGGCAAATGCGAAGTTATTACCGTCCATCCTACCCAAGTACATCCCACCCCTGGCCAGTGTAGTGATTCGCGACAGTGTCTCGAGGGACTTCAACTACACCGTCATCACTGCGTATCTCCCAAAGGGGATATGTGTAGTCAGACCACAGCTAGAGAGGATTCCAACCTTGAAGATTAGTGACTATAACCTGGGAGACCGTAAGAGCTATGGAATGCTTGCACCTCACAAATTTATGACCAAGATGAAGGGAAAGAAGACGAATATCATCCCTCAGTTGTGGACCATGAACCTCGTGTAGTCCACCCTTTTGAATTTAATGAAGATTCCACATTTTGGAAGTCACCATGAGGTTAACGCTTGCGTTAAGCTCCTGCTGTCATGCTTCATGATGGTTGTCTATGGTTGGACAGACGTATCACTATCGATCTGGAGTTGATCCATAGGATCACCGAATTGAGCATGCAAGGACCAGACCCACAAGACTTCTACCTAGGAAAAGCTAAAGACCATGCCTTCGCACAAACGATTAAATAAACATACGGCGATGTTGAGAAGGGGATGCAAGGCTACAAGGTAGCCTCCATATAGAATGGCGCAGTGCACCTAGCATGCCAATTAATTGCAAGAAAGCTGTTAAGAAAGAACAAACCCATATAGGTTATAGTGTTTGTCATTGACCTCGCTGGGAAATGCGTGGAAGGCCTACAGATGAACTGGGTGAAGTACCTAGTTAACGAGCTCAAAATGGATTTCCAAAAAGCTCAGGATCAGGGCTATGAGTTTCACTTCAGCTGGCTCTTGATCCTCATTACGTTTACTTCTTGGGAGATGCCGGAAGGTGCGACCTTCCCTGAGATTGAGCCATTCGAGCCACTCGCTACGAAGTTCACCACGCTCTGGTATTCGAGTGATATGGGAAAGTAATGGAAGTCAAACGTTGTATTTCATACCTACTACCTGTAGCGTAGGAGGGCTATTGAGTCCTTCCCTCGTATGACGTCGAACACCCTGGACAAGTTCAAGCATCTTATGAAGTTCCGCGCAGATAGTCATTTTATTTATATTACTGCGCGCATCAATGAAAGCAAAGAAGAACTTCAGTACTACTACAAGCTCACTACAGAGGACCTGGAAGAAATCATTAAAGACTGGCATGCAGAACTCCTTATTCCTGTTGACCCCACAGAGTTGTATGACCCAGACCTCATTGGAAACCTGGTGGTTACTTGCGAAGAGTATGATGCCCCAAGCAACAGCAGGAAGAAAAAGAAGAAATATGTACAGGAAGTACACAGCACATCAGAAGAGACCACATCCGAGTCACCTAGCGGAGGAGGTGATGACGAAGTGAACAATGAGGAAAAATAAGAAGAAGAAGATAAGCAAGGCGAAGTAAAACCGCCACATAACCTTCCTGATCACACCGATCCTCCAAGAAAAGGAAGGTTTCCCCCACAAAACCTTCATCACGGAAGAAGTCCAAATCCAATAAACCAAAGATGCAGAATGTACTCACGGTTGACGACTTCAATTTCATTATTTTAGCTGTAGGAGATTCCTCGGAAGAGATTTTGCAAAGAAATGAAGCAAAACAAGAAGCCATGTACGATATAATTGAAGTAGAACGAAGAGGTGTACAGAAAACCCTTTATTCAAGTCGTGCAGTGTCCACTTCGCCCCCGCCCTCAGAAGAACCATAGTTGGGAGATGAGCCTGCTCAACTTCGTAGACTGTTTGATGTGACTGAATCCCGCCTTCATCGAGCACAAGCTAAGAAAGACCAGGCCACAGCGGCCCTGAAACAAGAACAGGAGGAAGCTATAGAGAAACGTAGGATTGTGCAACAGGAGAAGGACGCTCTTCAAGTGAAGTTTGAAGAAGAGAGAGCGTAGATCCAACGGGAAAAAGAAAAGTTTCTCACAGAGCAAGTCGAAGTAAAAGAAGCAGTCAACAGAGCACTTTGCTTTGTGATGGGCTTGGAGCAGAAGGAGGAAGAATTAGTAGAACACCAAGTAGCACAGCTCGCAAAAACCATCCAGTAGCTTCAACAGAGAAACACAAATCTGGAGCTAAGAATAGTTCCCAGTACTCTGTAGGATGTGCGAGATCAAAGAGAAGCAACTGCTCGAGGCACAGTTGAAAGAATCAAAAGCCTCACCATGGAATGTAAACAACTGAGTGATTGCAGTGACCAAACTTATGAGCAAATCACTGAGGATCCTGAATTGAAGGAACTGGAGTCACATCTCCAGAAGGCGAAGCAGCAAGCAGAAACAGTACAGGCGTAGTTGAAGCCCCTTTCATCCATTGAGAGGTTGAAGAAGTCCTGAGAACAGGTCACTGCCCAGCAGTAGGTCCACACCATTCAGAGCAGAGTCATGGAAGTAACTCAGATGCTCCAACCAATACAGGACAAGGCTTACCAACTATTCGTAGAGATCGAAGGCTGAGGAGCAGAACTGGAGCAAGTCGTCACTGTAGTTGAACAACGCTTAGAGGGACCTGTCAACAAAGCAGTAATCCAAGAGTTCATCGAGCATGGGTCCATGGCACAGCAACAGGTTGAAGCCACTCGAGCCAAGCTCGAGGATTTTGAGGCAGAGCTACCCAGATCATAGTGACTCAGGACGAGTCATAGGTGAGTGTTGGGGGCCTGTTGGCCCTTGACCAAGTTTTGAGCACCCTTGGTCATTTTTGACCATTTTGGGACTTTGACAGGCTGTCGAAGGCAAAGTGTAAGTTGAAGCGGAGATCACGGGATATCGAACCCTTTTTAGGGATTTTTGGGTTTTGGGCTTATGTAATGGGTATGGGGATGTCAACCCATGGTTTTACCCATGCTTAGGCCTATTTTCTAATAAATAAATAGAAGTCTAGGTGATGTAAGAAGTAGTGACTAGTCAGTATGAGCCATTGTTGCTAAGTGCAAAAGTAGATCTGTGTGATTTGGCTTTGTGTGCACTGTGTGAGACTTGCAAGGCTAAGTGAAAGCGACTGTAAAAGACTGTATAAGGCTCTGTGCCTATATCTACTTGGGGAAGGAGGATATGCTGAGGTGCACAGATCTCCTGTCCTTTGCGGAGTTGATTTGGAGGCTTTGTGCATGTAAGAAGATTGAAAGAAGCTAATAAATAAGATGAAGAGTTGGTAGAGATAGCCCTAGGGAGGGGGTGAACCACGTATATCTTGTGATATGAATGCTTTGTGCTTTATGATTTCTCTTGTTTATGTGATTCAATGCTTAGTGTGTTATTAGATGATAGATGAATCTAATATGATAGCTTAGTGTTGAATAATGTGAACGAATGCAAGATCTGATCTCTGTTGGTATGCTTAGTGCTTGAATCCATTGGATCTATGTGAATGTTGCGTTGATATGTTGTTAGGGTTTAGTTTCGTTGTGAACTAAGTTTGAATATTAAAGAACTGTAATTACTAAGTGCTATGTTAAGGTGTTACAATCACAGATCTGTGTCCCAGCTAAGGTTGCAAACATCTGAGTCCTGCAACCACCCATGCCTATACCTCAGGTGAGACGTCATCTACTTCGTAGGTGTTGCTGAAAGAGCCGGTAGTTAGGGTTTTGTTGGTGCGTTGTTGTAACATTGAACCCCGGGTCTACCCCTGTGACAACATCCTTTTTCTCTTCTTTCATCCATTTGTTGAGGTGTCAACCTTATTAGTTTAGTTACAATATCTTCTTCCTCTTAATAGTCTATGTAGAATAATTTCTTCTCACCACATTTATGCCCTTTACTGTACTTGTTGTCACAAGTGAAACGTAGTCCTTTAGCTCTAATTTCATCCATTTGTTGAGGTGTCAACATTGTTGGTTGAGGTATGGTTTTCTTCTGACTCCCAAAACGATCTCTCCTTCCAATGCTACACTTGTTTGTAACATTATTTTTGGCATGAATATGATGATCATTTTGCATAGCTTCCACAATATTTGTAGGTTTTCTTAAGAAAATCTCATGTTTAATGTCTTCTTTTAATCCACCCATGTAATCTTCCAACAAATGTTCGTCACTTATGTTATCCACTCTTGTGGACAATACCTGGAATTCTGAATTATAATCTTCAATATCACCTAAGTGCTTGATTCTTGCCAATTTACTGAAGTAGTCATGTTCCCAAACTTCCAATATTGTTCTTCTAAGTCTCTTTTAAATAAACCCCCAGTGTAGTGATATAAAGGAGGTTGCCTTTTCACTATCCATTGATACCATTGATATGGTTTTATCTCAAATTTCAAGGTTGCTATGTGAATCCTTTTCTTATCATCTATAATATTATGCAGTTCAAAATATTGTTCTATTTGGTTCATCCAGGTAAAGACCTTTGTATCATCAAACTTCTTTAATTCAATTTTGGGAAAGTTGAATTTAGGACCCCCACCATAATTAACTCCACTATTGAAGTTAGATTCAGTAGTTGAAAATGGATTATTATTGGCAGTTTGATCAACATGAATACTACCTTTATTTTCATGAATCCCTTGCCTTTTCATATCTCCTTTAGGGAATCTCTCATATAGAGATTGAAAGACCATGGAATACATGGACTTTTGCATCTCCTTCATGGAATTTTGTATTTCTTCTTTAATGCCATTCTTATTTTCTTCCATCTTGTTTTCCATATCATCCATCTTCGTTTTCATTTCTTGAATTTTTCTTTGTGATTTTACCCAATTATTAGAATTGTCACTCAAATCCTTAAGTTGTTCCTCCAATGGGGACAACTTGCTATGTATGTCCTCATTTTTTACTTGAGTCAAAGATTTTTTATTTATTTTTACTTTGGAAAAGATCCTAAGGAAACCCATCATGCACTTCCCCTCATTTCGAGGATGGTACTCGGGGTAAACCAAATTTTGTAGAAAGTCGAGGCTTTTTCGATAACTTGCTCATTTAAGAGCTCAACATGTCACTTGTAGGAATTGAACCTGGGTGGGGGGAAACACCCCCCAGCACAAACCACTCGGGCTAAACCCAATTGACAATTTGAGTCATAGATGAGATTTTTGGAGGTTTTATAGGTGTTGTCACCTTTTTGGGACCCATATGAAGTAATAATTATAATACTCCTCTATTCTATATTTATCACAAATTTTGAATCACTAGAAACATATATTCCAAAAAACAAATTATGCCAATTGTAAGTTACATACTTTTTAAAACCTTAATTTGGAGTCTGTCCTCCTGACTGAACTTCCTTCTGGTGTATATCTCAAATTTTGTCCATTCTAAGTCTGAAATTTCATTATGTGGTCCTCTCATATGTTCTCTCTTCAATGCCATAGGTTTGATAAAAATTGGATGTGCCAAGTGGAAGTTATGGTAACTTCCCCACACCTTTCTGATTTTTGGCC
Source organism: Picea mariana (assembly GCA_032191745.1). Taxonomy (NCBI): domain Eukaryota; kingdom Viridiplantae; phylum Streptophyta; class Pinopsida; order Pinales; family Pinaceae; genus Picea; species Picea mariana. Next base: position 7,977 of record JASDQU010258030.1, on the reverse strand, counting down.
TTTCCAGGAGTGTGAACTTGTACAACATACCACACACACAATATCTGATATCTAATTATGAAAATTGTACCAGAAATACTACCTTCCTCTTTCCAATGCAATTGGTCTCATAGAATTTGGAGACTCACTGAAGAAGATATGACGAGTTTACCCGAAACACATGTTTGAGACTTGTTAATAGGACTAGTTAGATACCCTATCTTACACATGGTGTATCTCTGAAATTATGATGACCCTTAAGCTGAAATTTTTACCACTGTGACCTTGATATGTCCTCTATATAAGCTCCAATTTTCATGGACTGAGTCATCATAGAAAAAAAGTTATAGCGAAAATTATAAGATGAATTGCTTGGAGAAGAAAAACCCTAGGATCAATTAGCTCTGATACAAAATGTTATGATCCAATGCCCTAAAATTGAAAAAAAAATCAATAATTTCAATCCAATTCAAGGGGGAAACCTCCTTTTACAATAGATCCACTTCGGAATATAATATGAGATGATACAAGATGATCCTAATACTAGATCTCTTTGATATATGTGTGTGTGTGTGTGTGTGTGACACACAGAGAGAGAGAGAGAGAGAGAGAGAGAGAAAGGGTTACAATTATGATGAAAGGGTGTAATGAAGGGTTCTAGCCGACCTACTAGAAATGTAATAATTCAGTATATAAGGCTTAATAAGGGGTTTTATACATAACATGGGGCTTTGTCTAGGGATTAACATGGTTTTTTAATTCCTTCATCCCTGGCACAATACCTTATGGTCTCTGTGATCCTCTCTGCATCTCAGGTGAGACCTTCCTTAGTATTGGATGAGAATCGATATGTCGATGCTATGGGGATTTTGTTGGTCAACTCTGGATGAACCCTAGGTATAAACTCCTCAACATTAATAAGTACACGCGCAAGCATGGAAAAAAACACCAACATCGATGTGGAAGAGTGGCACATCGGGGAGTTCATCATTAAGGATTTGACTAGCTTCACTAGACTCAATTTGTGATAGATGATTTGGTCCAACATTGTACTTCCCCGGCTTGAAAACTACCTCAAACATGAACTCCTGGAAAAGTAACAACCTACGACATATTCCCCCTCCCAATACGGGCTTGTTGACCAAATACTTGAGCGCATAATGGTCAGTGAAGAATTTAAATAGGGTTCCCAACAAGTAATGGCTAAACTTTTGCAAGACATACACCACGACAAGGCCCTCGTGTTCGGTTGTTGTATAGTTTTTTCTCAGCATCAAACAATTTGTGACTAGAAAAATAGGCCAGATGATCAATATTTCCTTCGCCCAACTGCATAAGAATTGCTCCTAATGTAATGGAAGACGCATCGATATGAACATGAAAGAACTTAGACCAGTTGGGGAACACTAGAATTGGCGCATTAACTAGTTTCTCCTTTAGGATATCTAAGGCTTCCTGGCATTCTTGTGTCCATACATACTTGGTATCGTTACACATAATCTTCTCCACAGGGGTTGCAATTTTCGCATAGTTCTGAGTGAACCGTCAATAATATCATGTATGAACCAATGTTGTGCATAGCTCGTGAACCAAGGTGGGGGGCACCATATCCAGTATGGAGACAATCTTAGCTTGGTCGACCAATAATCCATCCTTTTAACTACATGCCCTAGTAGAGTTCCAAAAGGTGTACAAAAGATGTACTTCTTCAAATTTAGAGAAATTTAGAGCTCATGACATCGATCCAACATCAATCGAAGAGCTTGCATATGCTCCTTTAACAAACTAAAAACTATCTAGACATCAAAATAAACTTCAAGGAACTTATGAATATATTCTTTGAAGGTTGCGATCACTATCTAGGAAAAAACTATGGATGCATTCTTAGTCCAAATGGCATCACAATGTAAGCAAAGGAACCCCATTTTGTCGCAAAGGTGGTTTTGGCTTGATCCTCTTTTGCGATTTGAGCCTAATGATACCTCAAAAATCCATCTATAAAAGAGTAGGTTTCGCATCCTCCAAGATTCTCTAGAACCTCGTCGGTGAACGAGGTAAGGAAAGGGTCGTGGACACAAGCTACATTAAGACTTCTCAGATCTACAAATATTCAAATATCGTTGGTTTTATTGGGTTGCACCACCATGGGACTAATCCAAGGACAATAACTCCAACATCCAACATTTGATCCAACTCTTTGCGCACATTTTCTTTATATTTGGGATTTAATCGGTAAGGCATCCTCTTGATTGGTTTGGCATATGACTTGAGTTGAATATCCATCATCCCTAAAGATCCTATGATTCCCTTCATTTCTGAGAAGCTCTGGGGAAATAGGTCCTCGTACTCCTTGAGTAGGTCGACGACTTGGGTAACCATCTCCTTATCCCAATAATATCCAATGATAGCCATTTTGAGCATGTCCTCAGTGCTGATATTATGATTCTTCATCTAAATCGGATGACCATGGTCCGACATAGTCATCTTCGTTACTTTCCCCTCTAGCGCTCGCTTGCCCTCAGATTCTTTGATATGTATTCCTCCTGGGTCATCGTTAACAACGACCTTCCAGCAGTGGACAAATTCTTTCAAATTTTCCATGGGTTGATGATATGATCATACCACCTTCGGTGTGGCTTCCTTTGGTTGATGATGAAATATAAAATTCTTGATCCAGAGGAGTGCCTCCCTTTGAGCTAGATCTTATGTGGTAAAATAGAATGTTATGCAAAAATGGGTGCTTACCTGAACCTAGTCGATTGTTTATCGTCAAAGTTCCTCCTGAATGTACCAACTCCTAGAAACCATATACATGGTATGAATGAACTGGTGGACCCATTGGGCACAAGGAATATTCTTGGTAGTCCATCGCCCCTCATAGTACTGAATGTGTTACTAAGGGTCTTTGGTTCCCTTATACCGATTGGCCAACTCGAAATCAAAGATTGGTTGGAACCATACTTTGATCATTTTGGGCATCTACACCTAGTCCTGTATGGTCACGAGATGTGTTTCCCACCAACGTACATATGTTCCTCGCACTATGACATCCATGACCTGAACCCGCCGATCCTCCAGAATGGTCTTCTCCATTTTTACTAGGAAACTTTCCACATACCTCGTCCCATAAAATCATGGTGCATCACGTATCTCATATCCAATCCAGTGTACTACTTTAGTTATTCTTGAACATCTTCAGGTAGAGACCTCATACATCTTTTGTTCCCACCTCTCCATGGCATCGTCTGAATTGATATCATATGATTTTACACTCCTTCAACATAGTTCCCCATACACCGTGGGATTGACATAATCTTCTATGTGCCTTGTAATATTGTAGACATCCTCAATAACAGAGCTCTGTGCATCCTCATATATTGGTTCATTGTATATGTCCCCTTCAATAAGATCTAAAGGTCTGATCATGTTGGATTACTCAGAGGGGGGGTGAATCAGTAATGGAGAAATAATCCTTTTTAAACAAAAAAATGCAAGTGTTATATCAATGTAGCATTATCATCCAATAGTTGCAGATTATATAAAACAATGAACAAATGAGCAATCATACACATACACAGTACACCATTGTTTTTACATGGAAACCCAAAGCGAGAGAAAACCACAGAATTATTTTTCTTATATGTCTTTAACAATTACATTCATTGGAAGCACCCACTTCTTTTTTTTTCCAGCTGCAACTGGAAGGAGGCTCCAACACCCTAGTTTCTCAGGCTATAACCTGAAGGAAGCTCCAACTCCCCAATTCTCTGGCTACAACCAGAAGGAGGCTAAAACCCCCTAGTTTCTCAGGCTACAACCTGAGGGAATCTCCAACTCCCCAATTCTCTACATGCAACCAGAAGGAGCCTACAACCCCCTATTTTCACCAGCTACAACTGGAAGGTGGCTACAACCACCTGTCCTTTCCCCATCCAACCACCATGATGTAGAAGTAGAATTATGAAACCATTGTCACGCTATCACTGTGAGATATACTGTTGTAAACCTGTACCAATAAACCTGTAACAACATGTACCAATAACATGTGCCAACATGTACCATATATCAACCTGTACCTCAACCTGTACCATAAACAAATGCATCAACCATGCATCAAACCTGTACAAATAACATGTCACAATAACATGTCCAAACAACCTGTAATCAACATGTACCATAAACAAGTGCATCAACCATGCACCAACTTGTACCTCAACCTGTACCATCAACGAGTGCATCAACAATGCACCAAATATGTATCAATCATGCATCAAATACACCTAAACTATGACTCATCAAGATGTACCAACATCATCAACTATACACCTCATGTATGTGTTAACTCGTCAACTACTTGTCTCAATCATGTACCCAACATGTACCTCAACCAAAAGCCCTCATCAATTTCATCATCCAAATCTGATTTGTAGCTCTGTAATAGACTTGGTGTATATGATTACATACCTACAAACCTTCATTTACTTTAACAACAAGAGACTATCATTTTCATCAAACTTACTTTAGTCTCACGTGACTAATTTTGAATTAGTCAACAACCCTAACTTGAAATAATCATAACTATGTACCTGTGATGAATAAGATCTTAAAATAGTACACAATTTTCTCCAGTGTATTTTATGCAATTCCTCCAGGTTTCAATACTTGGAACCTCTCATAAAAGGATTTATAGCAAAAATGGCACACCTTGTTGAATTCTGGCTTATTCCAGAGAGTGAACTTGTAGAGCGTGCCCGGCATTGAATATTTGTTGTATAGATCTGAAAATGGTACATAGAATACTAAAGACTATACTCTACCAATACATTTGGTCTTACTAAATTCGGATATGTTATGAGAAGTTATGATGTTTTTACCTGAAACACTTGTTTTATACTAGTTTCAGGACTAACCACAAACCCTATTTTCCACAAAGTGTAACTCCAAAAATACAATGACCCACGAGATGAAATTTGTATCACAACTACTTGGATATGTTTCCTCAATGGAATCACAATTTCACAGTCTGAATCATTCTAGAAAAAAATGTATTGTGAAAATGGTGAGATGAACTGTAATTAACATACCTTAGAAAGCATCATCAAAAGAATTTATCCTCCCTTGAACTTCGGCCTTCTTTACTTCACCTTCCCTCTGAAATTCGGCTTAGATATCCTTTAGTTACCTCAGTCACTTGTATATATTAAATATGCTCAAGTGTGTTTCAAATGAGAGAGTCGTGTATCTTATTTATACTTTCATGTAGCTTCCTCAAGGGGTTACCTTTTAACCATCTTAACCCACTTTCCTTATTTTAGACTTAACCCACTTCTAACCACTTGTCCACTTAGTAATTTCTCCATCAACTTTATTATTTAAATCATTTATTTTGTATCCACTTTGACTTATATTACACTCATCACTTCACTTTATTATTTAAATTATCTTCTAACCATATTAACCAACTTTCCTTATTTTAGGTCTAACCCACTTCTAACCACTTGTCCACTTAGTAATTTCTCCATTAACTTTATTATTTAAATAATTTCTTTTGTATCCACCTTGACTTATATTACAGTCATCACTTCACTTTATTATTTAAATAAATTCTTCTTTGCAACCACTTTGACTACTTTGACCTTTTGGGGCTTCTAGATGACTCATGAGGGTTCTCCAACTTCACATGGCCATAACTCTCTAACCGTGAGGAGTTATGTAACGTTCAACTTACCATTGGAAATGGCATGACATGTACTATTCATATAGAATAGTCTTGTCTACAAATATATCAAAACTCATACCATTATCCATCAAACAAACTTGGGTCCATTACCCAAACCTTTGTGCTACCGAACTTTCTTCAAGGGTTGACATCAATGACAACCAACCCAATTAATCAACAATCTCCCCCTTTGGCATTGATGGAAA
>JASDQU010258024.1:0-10968 GCA_032191745.1 Picea mariana | reverse complement strand
GGAGGGATTACCCCATGCCGGTCATGTGGGGATAGGCATAGTAGTTTGTCCAGGGTTCCATTGATTGTGGAAAGAATTACCCCAGATCGGCATTCCGGAGGAGGGAACGAATCCCTGCCCTGAATTCCAAGGTCTTGCTAGGTTTTCCCCCTGTGTAGTAATAGTACCCTGTACATGAGTAGATTGTCCAAAAATGGAGGTTCTCCCAGTCAGGAAAGCGGCTGACGAGAAGGTGTTGTTACCAAATGTTTCGTTCAAAGAAAATGGTGTCGAACCTATCGACATACTATGCGAAGGTGGTCCTTGACTCCCTGCTCCAAATGAACTATTGTGTGTAGGTTGCCCGGCGGATTGCTGATGCGAGCCACTGAGTGAAGGGGACAAAGGAGGGATATGACCTCCTTCGTAAGGGAAAGAATTAAAAGGAGCATGAGTGCCCCCCATGTGACCTTGCAGAGGAGCGCTGGAGCTCCCTACCCCCAAACCAAAAGTCTGTAAAGTGGAGTAGGAAAGTACAGGACTTGTACCCAAACTAGGCATCCCGTATGAGAACGGAGGGCCTGTCGCACTAGGTGTGAAAGGGGTTGTGGCCGCTGCCAAAGATGGGTTCGATCCACTATGCGAAGTAGTTTCGGTTGAGACCATGGTGGCTCGGACCGACGACGGTGGGTTAGGAGGTGAAAGCTCTCCTGTGGTGACAACCGTAGTGGGAATTGAATAATTCCCAGAAGGAGTAACATCATTTGTTTCCATTGCTGTGTGCGACACTGTATGGCACTCGTAAAATTGAATTGGTACAATGAAAGGTGCCAAGAAATCAGTGGTTGGGGTTTCAACTAGGCCGAGAGCGGTTGCTTCAAGGTCCAAAATGGTTGATTCCTCTAGGGGTTGTTCGGGCACAATGGTTTGTAACCCGGTTGCTTCAAAAGACCCTTGTTGGTCTAGATTTCGCCTTAATGGTGGCGGGGGTGGCTCCAGTGTAACTGACGGCAGGCCAAGAAGCCTTTGTGACTGGCAGAGCTCGATATCCTCCACTGTGTGAGAAGATCCAAGACACTCTAAGGTAGTCTAAATGTTCAAAAGTAACACACACTAAAAAAATTCCCTAGAAGATAAGACAGGCAACCACTAAATTAATTGGAAGAACAGTTACAATAACCAACACTAGAGAAACTTATCGGTGCAAGTGAAACTCGAACACGGAAGCACCCTCTGGGTATACTCTGCAAAGTGTGGCCTGATGTCTGTCTTAGGTACCGTGGTATACCCCCACAGTCACCTGTGTATGTTCCTAAAAAATATTGGCAACTAGGTTGCCAGCGCGTGAACAGTCACCAGGCAGGTACAGTCGAAAGTCGGGTAGACCACAATGAGCAGGGTATCGAGCCCGAAACCTGTCAAGGGTATCGAGAGAAAATGGTTCGGAAGACAACTGAGGACCTCGAATGGATTCGAGACCGATGAAGCCCCGTGGCAAATGCAAACGATGGAATCCCAAAACAAGCCCTCTATATGTGTTCTCCACTACGATTGGTCCAGCTTTGGAGGGGTTATCTCCACTACCTTTCCGGACACAACCTCGTGTTTATCCCTTGTGTTAGAGGGGGGTCCCGGATAACTTTCATGACATGTGACTTAGACACTCCCTATCTCAGACTCCAATGTTTGATTTTAAATGTCCTTGAAGAGTTTCCTCTCCAACCTAATCTAAGGCCCTAATCCTGAACTAGTTGGTGAACCCTACAAACATAAAAGTCTAGTAGATTTTAAGTTTAGCGTTACTTTTATGGATTTGTCTTACATCAAGGGATATGAAAGTGAAACTGATGATGTGTAAAAGACGCAAGCAAAAATTGAATAAAAAAGATGGAAACAAAACTTTTACTGAATGCAAAAGTTCAACTTTTCAAAAAGAGATATTTTTACTTTTCTAAGATTTTGGACAACAAACTCAAAGGAATTTCACTCAACTACGAGCTACTTATGATCTAAATGAACTGCAAAAACTTATGAAATAAAAGAATTTTCCCTGGCTAATAATGCAGAAACACGCTTTTCAACCAAACAAGAAAATGAAAAGAGATTTTTATTTATTTAAATGCTAGTAAAGCAAGAAAGAAAAAATACCGACAAGCAAAAACCAAGAAAAACAATTCTAGCCTAATCGCAGATCACAAAGAATCAGGTCAAAAATCACACACTAGTAAGTTTTTTAAAAAACAATGACTCTCACACTTGTCTAAAAACCTTAAAAATTATTTTATTTTTATGACAACTTTTTTTTAACTGAGAAAAAGTAGGCTAAGGGTAAGATTAATCCTAAGCTACTGACTGCTCAAATAGAGATTCAAACACTTGAGAGGAATAATTCTTATCAAGGGAAAGGATGACTACCTTATCCTCAATCAAAAAGTATCCTGTACAAGCACGTGACTGTTAATCAAACAGCACGCGTGCGAACGCACGCTGAATAGAGACAGAGGGCGTGTACATGCGGGATGACCTTGTACAGCCCGCGTGTATATCTAAACTCTGAGAAAAAAATGAAAACAGACAGACCAAACCAGGAAGAGACCTCTGATATTGATAACCAGGATCCCTTGAAGGCTTGGACACTCTTTCTAACAAAAAAAAAAATAATGTAAGGAAAAAACAATAAAGCAAAAACAATCTGAGATAGGACTACTAGCAAACAAGACTCAAACAGAATTCAAGAAAACCCCCTGAGAATGTGTGATTCTGACAGGGAAGAGGATGACTGCCTCTCAAGTTCTTTGAAGTCTACACACTACTACTACTTCCTCAGCTACCTTTCACACGCAAGCTGTAAGAGAGTAGGGCGCGGGTACATGCGTGCAGACCATATGCAGGCCACGTGTACCTCTATGGTTCTCGAAAAACACAATCAAGCAAAAGACAGGGAAAGCTGGTATCGAAAACCAGACTCCCTGCTAGCTCAAACCTTACAAAAACTAAAAGAAAAAACAGGCAAGAAAAACTAGTCTGTAAAAGCACCCAAAAACCAAAAATTCCAGGAACCCTAGAGAGTGTCCTCAGTATGGTTGCCAATTCTGTTGTGGGGAAAATATCCCTACGGACTAGCAAATAGAGTTCAGACTTTGCATGCATATATGACCGAAGAGAAACTACTTTCTACCTTCATCCCTAGATTTAAATCCCCTTTTCTTAGTAAATGCATGGAAAGATCAACCTACCTCGTTCCCGGCATTTGATGTCGATCCTCCGTTGTACTTGATTACTTGTTCGCAATACTCCTTCCAAAGCTGACCTGCATCCAAGACAAGCAACAACTATGCATGCATACTATTTATATACTAACGGGTTAGAAATCCAAAACATGTACTAATCAAACTATAAAAAGTTTATGAATTGGGACGGGAAAAGCATTTTCTTTATTATTTTGAATGAGTCAACTTACAAAAGTTGAGACCGGCCACCACCCCGCGAACCTGATCCTGGGCTCCTCTTCTTCTGTCCTCCAATTGCTTTGCTTTGAATCTCCTTTGGCACAAGGAAAGGCTAAAGGGTTGGGACAATGGGAATACATAAATGGGTAGAGTTTCTTTGCTATATTTTTCCTCTTTTCAAATGGGATCCCTACCCCTTCTTTTATAGGCTAGAAGGAGCTAGGTATTTGGACGAACCCTCGGCCATGCATGGCCGAAAGTTTCAGTTAACTCACCCATAGCTTTTGTGTTCCGTCGACAACTTTCCTTTTTTTGTGCTTTTGTCGGTCCACATGGGCTGTTTTGGGTCAGTCAGCGTGTACACGCGTGCAGTAATGGATTAGGGCACCTAGGCCTTTATAAAAGAGGATTTTCAAAGAGTTGTTCAATAGTGCTTTGGCAAAGAAAGGATATGAGATGGCCTGATGCCAGGTAAGCATGTGTGGTGAAATTTAGGGTTATAACAGTCCTATATTTGGAGGGATTGTTGACATCCCCACTCTTGAAAAGCAGTATTGCTAGGCTCGTTGTCCAATCTGTAGGGAATCCCTGCTGAATGATGTTGTTGAAAATTTTCATAATGTGAGGTGCAAGAGTTTTTGAACCCCACTTTAAAAATTCTTCTTAGAGTTCAACTAAATCTTTTGCTTTTCCAACACCCAACTTTTTGATACCCACCTTAATTTCTCGCACGGTGAAGAGGTTAGTATCAATGTTGACCAAGGGAGGGGAGTCCACCTTAGGATATTGCTCATAAAGTTGCTTTGCATACTTGAACCATTGATAGGCTGTGATATTATTTTCAGTTTCTTTCTTTTTCATTTGGAGTTCCTTCCAAAATAACTTGGGGTTATTTTTCCCTAAGAAGATTAGTTCCTCCCTCCTTGAGATCATGAAATCAACTTTTTTCTTTCTTACAATTTGCTTGTAAGCTTTTATGTTTATTTCTTTATGGCTTGACTCTTTCAAAGTTTTCCTTGTTGTTTTGCATTCCTCATCAAACCAAATATTAACCGGAAAGCAGTTTGTTTCAGATTTTCTATTTTTTTCTCCTTTTCAGTCTGTAAGTGTGCTTTGGATTAAATTTGTTAGCTCATGGCTATGAAGGCCCTAGGACATAATTTTCTCCTTGTTAAACAACCTCTTTAGTGCTATCTTGAAGGTGTTATAGTTTTTTTGAGTCAACATAATTCTCCTCTTTGAAGGAGGTTGATGAATGTGCTGATTTTTATTCCCCTGTTGTTGTTGTTCAACCCAAGTTAGACTTAAATAGATCGGTTTATGATCATATTTCAACTCCCACAGTTGTTCACCAATCAAAACTTCCTTCATTTTCTCACACAAGCCATGTGAACAAATTGCATAGTTTACTACGCTTGCTCCATTGTAGGTATTACAGGTGAAATTGCAAGAATTCGCCCATCTAGCCAACCCATTACAAATGATTAAGTCAAATGCCCCACATAAAGTAAGCAGTTGTTCCCCAAAAAATTTGTAGCTTTTGTTGTCCTCTGAGACTCTTGTCCATTGATGATTTCTTTCTTCTGTAAGCCAAATGGGGTTGTAGTATTCCTTACAATGAAGAATACTAGCTTGTTCACATGCTTTCCTAGAATTGAAATCCCCCACTATAAGGACTTCACTTAGTTGAGAGTACGTTGCAATATCGTTTTTTAAGGCTGCAAAGGGGTCTTTGTGGTCAAGCCCCCTATTTTTGTAGGTTTTTGAAACTTATGGGGAAAAACAACATGCTGCAATCCTGATGATGTTACCATTTTCTGATATCTTAAACCAAATGAATTGTTTATTTGAGTCTTTACCCCTATTTTTCCATATTGGGCTTGTTTTATATTTTCCTGCTAATGAAATTGTTGTCTCTTCTTGGATACCAACTTGCTGTCCTGTTTTAAAATGAGCACCGGAAAATGAAATAACAACTTTTCCTTTGAACAACCATGCCCTTTTTCCATCATCCCTTGCCACCCTAACCTTTGACAACTCTTCCCTTCTTTCCTCATGTTGTCTAATATTTAAATCTTCGTCTAGAAAAAAACGAGAGCCTCTCAAGAGTTGCTTTTTGCCTAGGAGAATTTTCTTGTCACGTATGCTTGACATGATGACTTTTATAGGCCTAGCTCTCTCACCACTAGGCTTACCCACCCTCCATGCTTGGAAAATTCGACCTTGCCAAAACAACTTGTCCTTCAAAAATTTACTTGCAAAATCAAGAGTACACTCATTTTTTCCATACTCTCTCACACCTTTGATAATTAAGTTTGTTGCTCTGCCTTGTCTTTCCATGTTTTCTCTACCTTGCATGTCGTCCCCCTGGCTGTGTGTTTATTTTTCCTTATGAGAAGAATTGCTATTGACTTGTGCCCAAGTTTTGGATTTTTTTGTGAAATCCCCTTTCTCTTCATCCCTTGCTTTCACTCCATGGGTGTATGCTTGTTCACTTGTTTTCCCTTCCTCTTTGGGTGTTTTAGAGTTCATCTCCTCTCTAATTTCCACAATAGAATCTTCTCTGATTTTCCCAACATCCTTCAAGCCTTGCCATTCAGCCTTTGCTTCCAAAAGGACTTCTTGCAACATTGTCACTTGATCTATTAAAACTTTATTGTTTTCTGCTAAGTCCCGATTTTCTACTGTCAATAGTTGGATTTGAAGGTCTCTCTCATGCCCTTTGACTTCTAAAACCTCCAGTCTCCTCTTGGCATTTAGTAACTCTTGCACATACAGGTCAGGTGACCATGTGAGAGGTGTGGATGTGGGGTTGTACAACACATACTCATTGTTGTCTTTAGTCCTGTTGTTGTTACACCTTTGCAAAAGAGGCTTGTTTGAAAGTTTATTACGAAGGGACAATTTTTTCCTTGTCTATTCCCATTTTAGACGAGCAACTCTACGTTTTAAAATACCCTGAAACTGTTTGGAATTGACCCAAACCCACTTCCCTGCTTTGCTTGAAGAGACAATTTTCACTTGACCTAAATGGTTTTTTTCACCCGAGACGGGTACCTCTTGTCCATTTTTTATGTGTGTTGAATGTATTGTCATTGCCATAAGGGACAAGAAAAAAAGAAACATAGAATAAGAAATAGAAACAAGACAATACATGCCTGTCTATTGGAGACAAATGAATGAAAATTCAGGAGCCTACCTAAACCTCTTGCAGTTGTAGCCTCTATGGCCCACCTCTTCCTTGGAAGCTCTGCATATTATTTATTCCGAATATTCCTTGGCTTCTTGGTCATTGTTCCATGCTCAAAATCCCCTTCTCCTTGTTCCTTGATGCTCCTTTCTTCTCGAAATCTTGTGCTCGCTCGAAATCGTCCTCTGAAGTTGATACAAAGTTTTTTTAGTGAGGTCAATGACCATGAAAGCAAGGTGAACACTATCCAACCTGCGACAGACTAATTAAGACTGTCGTTAGGGTGCCCAGATGTACAAACATATAGGCTGCCCACATTCTACCATCATCGACGATGAGCAATAAGGAGCCTGTTGCAGACTAATTAAGACTGTTGTCAGGTGCCCTGATGTACAAACGTATAAGTTGCCCGCATTTTACCATCAAGGACACCCTCCTCAGACCTCCATATGCTGGCATCGCTCATTCATAGGTAGGAATACATGGATATATCATATCATGCTCATGATCACAAATGACCTCCATACCATGGCATCCATTATCTGTAGAAGGCATACGTTATGTCACTTGGATGGACATCAAATCGACGACCATGACATATTGTATCCCACTTGGATCGATATAGTAATCGATGGATGAGAATAACGCTCGAGTTAATTGTATGTTGATAAATGGACACAGGTTTTATTTCAAATTTGAATTCTACCCAACAAACGTGTGCATGCTGATGGTTATATTTTTAAAAGCTATGGTGATATTTTTAAAAGCTATGATTCAATCTAACTTTTATGTTTTTATTTGTATTTCTGCAGAGGTTGTTATCCCAGGAATGGAGACATCTGCAAATGTATTAGAATGGACAATGAATGAGCTACTAAGGCATCATCCTCATGCAATGAAAATATTGCAGGAATAAATGGAATCGGTGGTTGGCCAACATGGTATAATAAAGGAGTCAAATCTGGCATGCATGGTATACCTCCAATGTGTGGTGAAAGAGACACTACGGTTATACCCATAGTTGCCGCTAGCACTTCCTCATGCCTCTACTATAGAGGTTGTCACAGTGGGAAGGTACTATATACGTAAGAAAACAATGGTAATTATGAACTTGTGGGTTATAAGAAGGGATCCCATTGTGTGGAGGCCAAATTCTTCGGAATTCAAGCCGGTGAGGTTTATGCAGGTGAAAGAACATGGTATGGATTTATCAAAAGGTCCATCATATTTCAGAATGATTTTTTTCAAGGCAGGAAGAAGAAGATGCCCAGTATCTACCATGGCTATTCTATTCTGATGGTAGAGTTTGCATTGGCTCAGTTGAGTTTGCATTGGATCAGTTGAGTTTGCATTGGCTCAGTTGTTGCACAATTTCGATTGGAGAGTAGAAGGTGATCCATCACAGCTGGATATGAAAGAAGCATGTGCAACTTCCATGTCAAGGCAAGCTCTGTTGTTTTCTTATCTAAGGTTGAGGCGGCCTCGTTGCCTTTAGAAATCCCTAACTATATATGTATGCAAGGGAGGGAACAAAAAGTTTTTCACAAAGCATGTTTATAAAATGGTTAAAGTTATCCCTGCTCTTGTATGTTTAAATTCTATTGTTATGCCTACAAATTTTTAAAGTTCATAATATTAAATTTTCACTGATCTTTTAATTATTATAAGATTTGGGCTACTATACAAGACTGCTTTTAATAAATATGCTAGAATTAGAATTAGTTCTTCCCATCCTAAACAAATATCTATTTTAATTAGATTGTTGCAAGGTATATATTGCTTACAATTACAATATAATAATTTTTATACAAAATTAAATAATTTAAATAATTATATATAGTTTAAATAAGTATATATTGTTTAAAGTAATAATTTTGTTTATCAATTAACCAAGTGCGACAGGAAGCTCTACTCAAGAAAGTAGGCGAGGGTTCATTTTTAGGGCTTCGACTTGGTCTTGCAGTTTCTCCACAGGCCCGTTGGCCTCCTCTCGACTTGTTCCAGGCATCTCAAGCTCATTCCCACCCATTAGCAAATCCCCAATGGCGGCTCTGTCTTCCCTGGTGGCTACACCTACGGCTGATGCACCCCCTCTCATGGTTGCGTCCTCCATGGCGACCGACGCCCCCCCTGCTCCTGCTCGCGCCTCTTCAGACGTTTTTTCCAAGCCCGATGGGGGTTGCTCCACCCTCCCCCTCCCAGATCAGGGTCTCTCTATGGGACGTTCAGGACGGGCTTCTTTCAAGAATATGGCTTCCCTTCGAGGGGGTTCCTCTGCTCTGAATACTTCGATTGTTGAAGCCCCTGCAGTTTCTATCCAGATGTCGAAGGAAGCACTGGTGTTTTCCTCTCATCTCAACAAGCTTGCCCTGGTTTGCAGGTTCAACGGCTTCTGGCCGAGTCTGGTTGATCTTCGCTCCTGGATCAACTCTGAATGGTCCCCGCTTCTTGTGGGTGAGGTTTCAGTCTGCCCCTTTACGAAGGGTTTTTTTGCAGCTATCTTTGAATCTTCTGATGAAAGAGACTTGGTTTCCAGCTCCGGGCCATGGTTCTGGGGCAGAGCAGGGTTTTCCATGCAGCCGTGGACCCCTGACTTTGATCCAGCCACGGCCTCTATTTCTTCTGCTCCGGTCTGGGTGCGTCTCCCGTCACTTCCCCTACACTTCCGGGGGGACAAATCTCTTGAATCTATCGAAAATGGCATAGGGAAATTTCCCTGCAATTTCCCTGAAGCTGCCCCAATCAATTCCACCTTTGCCCGAATCTGTGTAGAGATGGACTTCAACAAGGGCTTCCCAGCATAAATCATCCTCCTCAAAAAGAACTACTCTTGGACCCAGAAGATCGATTTCGAGAACCTCTGTTTCAGATGCAGGGTATGTTTTGAAACAGGACACATAGCCCGGAACTGTGGGAAGTCATCCGGAAAAATAAGATCACCCCGAAGCCAAAGGCCCACTTGGTGGACAGGAGAGAAACCGGAGAAGCAAGTGGAAGCAAAGATCTCACCGTCAGAAGCTGAAGGGGAATCCGTCTCCATCCCCAAAGAACCTGTTAAGGGGGAAGGCCCAGCGGAAGCAGCTCTACCCAGGTATTCAAGCCCAACCCAACAAGCCTCAAGCTGGGTCGATATTGCTGAGGCAGAAGAAGCGCAAGCTCAACCGAAAATTCATAACCAAGGTCAAAGCAATGAATGGCAGGTCGTAACAAAAAAGAAAAAAAACGTCTATCAGCGGAAAGATGTAATGACGCGAAGCCGATCTGGCTCGCTGAAATAACTATTAACAAGAAGTAATCTGAGTAATGTGGTAACGTCTCCAGGATTTTGAATGTTGAGTGATAGAATTCACTCTCGATGTAAAGGACCCAGTGGTTTGCCACTATTTTAAAATAATATAATCTATAACCGTTTTCGTCAAAAAAAATAAAAATTTGTTTATCAATTAATTATATTATTTGGCTATGTTGATTTTAAATATTTTAATTTAAATTTTTACATCAAATTATTTGATTTGATTGTATAATAAAAGTTTTAGAAAAGAGGAAAATATTAGAAAATTGATAGATATACTATAACCTTTAATGTACCATAAGAATTTTGAGACCATGATAAATTACCAAAACATGAGTCCAAGAATGAGTAAAAAAGACTCCCAACGGTTATGCCTTTTTAGAACATATGGATTGGGCTATCGGTTGAGGGTGACACAATTGCTTGACATGAAAGTTAAGTAATAATTTTGCCAAATAATTCTAGTAAACAATGTTAGGGAACCATAAGATTTGAGATTTTAATGTACACCATGTTGTTTAGTTTATATGTTGATTTATATATTTACAATTGTGGTTCGGTTGAGGGTGACACAATTGCTTGACATGGAAGTTAAGTAATATTTTGCCAAATAATTTTAGTAGGGAACCATAAGATTTGAGATTCTAAAGTACGCCATGTTGTTTAGTTTATTTATTGATTTATATAGTTATAATTGTGGTTTTAAAGGTTTTTTTTTAGCTATGATGTGGATTGAATTGGTTTAGAGAAAGATCTTGGTTAGCTAACTCAAGGAAAGAGAGATTAGTAATCAATAATTTAAGTGAGATAAAGTAATTCAAAGAGAAACTTAAAATGATTAAATATTATAACAAATAAGATAAAAAAATATCCCAAACATTTTTTTGAGCAAAAGGTTTTGACAGATTTCTTAGTGTTAATTATAAGATCAAATTTTCATCTATGCCCACTTTTGAGTAAAATTTGGACTTTTTATTTTGCAAAATTATGAAGAGAATATTATTTTCCAAAATGTTTTGAATAATAATTATAAAACTCCTAAAAATATTTAAGATTGA
>JASDQU010258023.1:0-15832 GCA_032191745.1 Picea mariana | reverse complement strand
CAAGAAGACCGAACAACATATACATCCTAGACATGAAGAAGAGAGAGAAGACAGAAGCCACAAAAAAGGATTCTAAGGAAGAAAATGTCCCAAAGACCAAAAATAAGGATGAAATATTATTGAGTGCCACATGTTCAGGGGGAGCAACCCCAAAGAAGAGAGTTACATTTTTCCATTAAACTCAGAGGGAGCAGCCCTAACCTTTGCCATTGATGTCAAAGGGGGAGAGAAATTGGGATCATGATGATAGGGGGAGCATGAGTGTTGCCATCAACGAGAAAGGGGGATATTGTTGGAAGATTGGTTGTTGTCATTGATGTCAACCCTAGTCATGGGTTTTGGACAATAAGATTGATAAAGGTATTTGGAAATGACGGACAATGCACTTGCATATACAACACCCATGAATGGATACTATACATCATGCTATTTTTGGTGGTATGTGGCACGTCACGTGGATCCTCATGGTTGAGGAGAAATGAATTTTTGAAGATGACAAAGTGAATTGAAGAAGGAAGTACATGTAGGCTCTGAAAATAATTAAAGAAAAGAATTACGAAATCTAAAAGTGTCAGGTCGTCCCTAATGTTAAAAGGAAGTGGCATAAATGGTATAAATAAACATCATTATACATTCATTTGATACAAGTCAAATTTCAGAGGTAATAAGAAGATAAGAAGGCCGGATTTCAAGGGAGGATGAAGTCTTTTGGTGATGTGTTCTAAGGTATGTTATTCTCAGGGAATCTTACCATTTTTGCTATAATTTTTTTTATAGAATGATTCAGATGGTGAAATCGCTATGGTATTGAGAAGACATATCAAGGTACCTCTGGTAAAAGGTTTAGCTCTTGATCCACTATAATTATGGAGATACACTCTATGGAAGATAGGGTTTGTGACTAGTCCTAAAGCTAGTCAATAAACAGGTGTTCCAGGTAAAACAATCATAAATTTTTCATACAGAATCCAAATGAAGTGGAACCACTTCCATTGGAAAGAGTACGGATTGTAGTTTCTTTTGTGTGAGTTTCATAATTGGATGTTAAATATTGAGCGCGGGGCATGCTGTACACATTGGGTCTTCTGAACAGACCAGAATTGAATAAAGTCTACCATTCTTTCTATAACCTCTTTTTGGGGAGGATTAAAGGAGTGAAAATTGGAGGAGCTTCAGAGAATACATTGAGTAATATTAACTACAAGATCAGAGTACTCCAGGAATTGAAGAATTGCAGAAATTGAAGAAGTCTCAGGAAGAATTATAGGTTCTATGTGATGATTGGTTGATGGTGATGATTTAATGTAAAGTTCTATTATCTCTCATATATTCTTGGGTGGAAGGAAGGGGCAAGGATGGAGTTCAACTCTCTCTTGATATTGGAGGATTGTATCTTCCTCTTGGAGGTTAATCCCTCCCTCTACATTTGGAAATTGCAGCTACCTTTGGAAGTCATTACTTCCCTTGAACAATAAACTATTGATTATTTCTCATATATTGTGCATGGTGTATTATGGTGTATTGGTGGAACTCTTATACTATTGTTCATTGCTCATTGGATATAGTTGAATGGTTTAAGTATAAGTTGAAAAAGGTTTTAAATTGTACTTGATACTGATTCACCCCCCTCTCAGTATCAACACAAAGAACATCATACAGATAGAAGTAGTTAGAGGAGGTTCTTCAGAAAAGTTGATGGACTTTTTTCTGATTTCTAAAGGGGCTTCCCGGGCATTGGTGAGCTGCAAAATACTTGATCCCAGATCTGTATCAAAATAAAAAATAGGGTGATTGGTGGGGTTTTCTTCATCACTAATGATGTAAGACAATTGGGCTTCCCTGTAAAGTCTTCTATGCTCTCCCCCAAAAACAGTAATATTAGCATAAGAGAAATCCATCTGTAAGGTTTCCCCAAGTATTTTTATCCAAGATCTTGATAAGAGCATACCAAACTTGGGGGGAACATAAGAAACTACGATATCCATAAGCATACTCTTCATGGGAAGCTGAAATAAGGTCACCACAATATCCTTAATAACTCCAAGACATTTGAATTTTCTGGAGCCAAAAGAATATAAATCATTATAGGTCTTTCTGACTTCTAATCCAAGCTCATCCATAACAGATTTTGGCATAAGATTGTAGGATGCCCCTGAATCCATGAGACAATTTTGTAGCACTTTATCATGTATATTTAGTGAAGTATAAAAAGGTGGGGATGATTCATCTTTGTCTTATATCAAAGGACCTAAAATCACTGCTGGTTTTTCATCTTGCAGATTTATGGAATCAGTGGCATTTGGAGATGATTCTGGCTGTAACATTTTTGATAAATATTTTCTAAAATCATCATTTTTTATCAATTCCAAAAAAGGTACAAGGATCTTTATTTTCTAGATCTCATTCTCAAAACTAAAGGAAGGGGAAGGCTTCAAGATATCTTTAGTTTTGGGAGGAGGATCTCTAATCAAAACTTGTGAGTTTTGAGAGTCTTTTTCTTTGCTGCTCACTATCACAGCCTTGGCAGGATCTTCTTTCTGAACAGGTTGATTAGGGGCTTCAGTTTTTTCTGTATTCTTCTTAGATCTCAAATTATATATACTAGGATTGACCTTTGCTTTCTCCCCCTTGCTTAACTCATTAATTTGAATATCCATTAAATATTGTTCATAAGATGATTGAATCAAGTGTGGGGATGGGGAAGTATCACCTAAACAGTGAATCTCAGGATCATCTTCAACCTCCTCTTCTTCTTCATCTATCACTAAATTATTTTGCAAAGGAGATTGTACCCTCTGATCATCTCTCTCTATTTCTGGGAAGGATTTGGGGAGCATTGTTGGGTCTCTTGAAATTACCTCTGTTTTCAGTGTTTTGAGCATTTCTATATGGTTGTCTTCCTTCTAATTTTAATTTCTCAATTTCAGTGGAGAGAGATTTTACTAATTTGGTCAGCTCAGCTAATTGAGAATGGACAACAGAGGAATCAGAGGCTGAACCTTTAGCTTTCTTTTTTCTCCTATCCCTATAAGATTTTCCCTTGAGTTTATCGGATGCCACTATGTTGGATTCTACCTCTAAGGTAGCATCTTGCATTTGAACCAAAGAAGGTGACCTTCTTTCTCTCAAAAGGAGGCATAATTTAGAATCAAAAGCACTAGCATAAGTGATTTTTTCCATGGTTTCAGTGGGTTTGATCTCATCAGTGATTTTCTTGTACATTTTGTCAAATCTTTTAGAAAACTCAGAGACAGACTCTCCTTCTTTCCTTTTCAAAGATCCAAATTCAGTGATGTAGTACAAAAAATTCTTTTTGTCACCCCAATGACTCAAGAAGGCTTCATCCAATGCCTCAATACCAGTAATGGATCTAGGGGCCAGACCCCTAAACCACTTCCTAGCCTCACCAAATAGGATTTGGATGAAAACCCTCATCCAAACATCTTCATTTTCAATATTTTGGTTATCTGCATAACTATAGAAAGCAACAAGATGTTCCTCAGTTGTTACATCTTCTTCTCTTGTAAACTTAGGCATGTATTTCAAATAATCTCCATCGGGGAAGAGAATTCAGTGGTTGAGGTAAAAATAGAGGAGCATATATTGCAGCCACTATGGCATCCATCCTATTAGCATGGGGGTTAACAACTTCCATTTGATTTTGGATTCTTGGTGAACAAAAAGGAGGAGGAGACTTGACTATATGTATAGTAGGATAGGAAGGAACGGATGAAGAAGGGGGTTCAATTTTCACAATAGGAGGTTGAGGCTTTGAAGAGGATGGTAAGGTTTGGGAAGGAGATGAAGTTCCTACTTCTTTGGCAACAAAAGTTTTAACAGAAAGAGGTGTAGGAAAACCTAAAGTAGGGAAATCTTCAAAACTATCAAGACTGAAACACTTCTCAATATAAAGGGAATAAAATATATCAATGTTTTCCTCTTTCAATTCAGTCTCAAAGGAAGAGTATTCAACATGAAACTCTTCAAAATCAAGATTTTTAGATACTTCAGTAGAATATAAAGGAAGCTTAATTGATAAAACAACTGGAGTATCAAGAGTAGAATTAGGAAACTGACCAGAAGCACTTTTAGTAACAGAAGAAAAACTTTTTTGGGAAGCTTTTCCCTTCTTGATTATCTTCTCTGGGTCAGCCTCAAGTGGTACCAAAGTTAGTTGTGGATTTGATCTCGTATGTCTACCTTTAGGTTCCACATCTGAAACAATGGAGTCGCCAGGTGCAGTCTGCAATCTTCAAATCCTTGAGTTCTAATGCACCTCTTAGAACTATAATATTGTGTCGTTTTAATCCCAGGGAAAAGTCTTCAAATCGTTCCCTAGCAACAGCGCCAAGAATGTTAGCACTAGGAGTCACCTTCATATTGCATGGAAGGCAAGCCCAATACCCATCAAGTTATATGTGAATGATAAAGTGTTTTAATGGGTCAAATGGAAAAGGAATCAAATGGTAATGTTCTAACTCAGACAACAGGGCTAGCATGCACCAACAATTAAGGTCTTGGATAACTTCTACCAGTAGTTTGGGAGTAATTATGAATAGAGGGAAGACTTGAGTGAGAGGATTGTAGGGACTGCTTCAAACATCAGGTCTACAAAAGTCTAAGGAAGAAAGTTTCTAATCACAAGATCTTCTTGACATCAGAAAATAAGAAAGCTAAATGAACATCATGATAATACAACTATCAAACATCCACCATCACATTACCACAATAATTCATGTGAATCCTTCAAAGAATGAAAATTTAGCAACTGAAGCAAATAGACTGGAAAGGAAGTTGATTTCTATTAGCCAAAAAGTCTTAAGTCCAGTACATCACTAGATCATAGTCACTTCATCAAAATATTACAAAATAAAAGGAGCCTTGTTCAACCATCCGAACCTACTAAAGAAATTGATCTATCTATTTATAAAAAAAAAGTGAGGCAACAACTAGAGGTATGAGCTGGCCTTTTTCCCTTGAAAATCTCTAAACATTTATTTGATCTAACAACTAGGATAACAACCTATGCTACAAAACAGAGAAATGCTGGTGACTAATCCAATCATGCTTCTAACTTCTTTGATCCTCTTTTTCTTCTCAACTCCTCTTTTTCCATGTGCCCATTTGGAGCCTGTATTTGTCTTCAAAATGCTAGCTGCTACTTCTGTAACTTTCTCCATTATCAACTTATCCAAAAATTTGTTGGCCTAGTCCTCGTAGATTCTCAGTGTCTGCTGGAAATTTCCTTGGGTAGAAACTCTGGTTAGTGCATAGTAAAATAGAATAAGGAGAGAAGGAAGCGCTTGTAGGTAGTGCCACAGTGTTGCATATATGCACCAACATTGGTTCTCTATTGAAATATTAGGCAGCGCCTGTGTAAAATATTCGGTAGCGCCCCTGTGTGTTGCGCTTGTGTGTAAAAATGCTCCCTGCCAAATATTGCATAGCACCTGTGGATAGCTCCACTATGTCGCACCCTTATGCCGATTCTATTCTCTGTGGAATATTGCACAACACCTTTATGTAGCGTCACTTACGTTGTGTCTGCATACAAGTTTGGGTAGCATTGCCAAAACGAAGCACCTTTCAATATTGAATATGTACAGAGCAGTCTGTGTCCTTTCATGATTACAAAACCATTTTACTTAGGTGCCTTGACCATACCATAGGTAATGCCTTTTACCACTGGGTGAAGCTATCACTTAGCAAAACTCAAAATCCATATAGCTAAATGCCTAGAAGCCTATATAGATGGCACAACTAGTATGTGCATATCAGTTAACTCTCCCAAAAAGAAACAATTCTAAAAAATGGGGCTTACCATTACCAGCTATTTTGTCATTTTAACACTTAGCCTCACACTCTTTCTCGTAGAAAGAGGATCTTCAATTGGCACAACAAACTTCTTTTTCCTAGCATTGACCAGATTCTTATGTGTAGTTGTGCTCTCCTTAGTTGTTGGTTTATCATCCTCAATGGCAACTTCAACCAACACCTATAAATTCTTTTGGGCTACCTCATCTCGAAAGTGTTTTAGCTATGTCTTTAACTTCCTGTTCTGGGACTGAAAGCCCCTCTTATGTCTGTAAAGATTCTTCAGTTTTTTATGGAGAGGGAGAGACTTTCTCTCTATATACCTTGCCAAGTCAAGGGTATGATTGTAGCCAACCATGAGCTCTTCCATCTAAGCCAAGTGTACCTTGTCTTCTTATTTAAGACAAGCTATTTCTTTTCTTGCATATCTGAGTTACTTGATAAGTCTTTTGTAGGTCTGACTGTCAGGATGGATAGTGACATGCTCAGTCTTAATAGGATTTTCCTCAGACTCTTCTTCCTCTTGCATGGGAAGTGTTTTGTCCACCTCATCATCTTTCTCAGTGGCCTTACTTTTACCTTTCTTTCTCTACACAGTGGTTTCTTCACTTCTTCCCACAGGCTCCTCGAAGTGTTTCACTAAGGTTTCCTCCTTTATCTCTAAAGGTATTTTAGTACCTTTACCTTTCTGTACAAGGGATTCTTGTTTTATTTTGACAGGCTTCTCAATTACTTTCTCAAAGGTCTTATCTCTCTTCTCCAAAGGTCCTTTAGCACCTTTCACCTTCTTTTTTTGAATAGGGATCTCTTGTAAGTACTTCTCTCTATAATCCTCCTTAGGAATTGATGACCTTGTGAAAGGTCTTTTACCTTTGATTTCAACTGCTGGAGGAGAAGAGGAAAACAAAAGCTTCTTCCCTCTCTTAGATGTAACTTTGGTAGAAGGAGGCACCTCTTCTAACCCTGGTGGAGGAGGTGGTGAAAAATATCAGTTTGGAGAAGGACAGACTTCCTCCTCAGCTTTAGTGACCTGCTTGTTTCCTTCTGACACTTGAACAGGGGCTCTACCCTTTCTCTTCCTACTAGTACTTGCTTTGGTAGCACTGGTAGGTGATAAAGAAATTTCCCTCTATGATTGAGGAGTGGTTTCTAGATCCAACTTAAAATGAGAGGTAACCACAAAGTGCTCCCATGAAATATGTTTCTTGCTCAATTCCTCAGATACTAGCATTCTGATTAATCCAGAGTGGAAAAGGCTAGAATCCACATCTTTAGATTTGGCATGTATCCCGTTTGACATCTTACCTATACTCCTCAACAAGTAATAAGGAATATTCATCTCAAACTTACCAGTAAAATTTAGAAAAAATATTATATGGTATAATGTGTTGAATATCCCTTCACAAGTAAAATATCTCTGTATGATCTTCAGTAGTCTGTCAAATTGTTCAATCAATTGGCTCCTTGGCATACTTTTGGATAGGTCATTGGCTTGATATTCAGGTTTAAAAATATCTTTTGCATAATCTGAACTCAAATCCATGTCTTTGAACCACCTTTCACCTATAATGGGGATCCCTGTTGCGGCTGAGATGGAGGCTTCAGTCACTTCAAACTCTAAATCCCCAACCTTAGTTTTCTTACCATCAAACTGCAATGCAAATTGTCTTGCTACCTATGGATGGTCTCTCTACATGTTCTGACAGAAGAAAAGGTACCCTACTCTTTGAAAGGCCTCTCTTTACATGGTTTCTATGTTGAAAAGAAGCATATCCACTAGTTTTTTCCTAACTATCTTGCCTCCTTTATGTGCCTTCTTCGATTTAGGGGTCTCCATGAATGAGACTGAGGGATTTGTAACAATTTGGTAATGCTCAGGAGACTTTGAATGGGGTTTCAAATATGCAAGTTTGACCCTATACAACTAAGTAAGATGTTTAATTTCGAGATGAAAGGAGGTTGGGGAATCAATGAGAGGTTAAGAAGTGCCTCTGGGTAGTGCAACGCATACACGGAGGATAGACTAGTCTAGAGCCTGCAACTTCAAGGGCTATGACAGACAAGAGAAATCTGACTCACATATGGGTCATGAGGTTTAAAGGCCTGAAAAGAGAGGAGATGAGTCTATCATACAAAGATGATTTTTTTTACTGCCGTGCAAACTCAACAAAACAAAACCTGATCACAAATTTCATGTGAGGATTAATACAAAGAGAAGGTAACATTGGATACCTACGTAGTAGACACCTGTTGATATCTTCAATGCAATCATAGGATAAAAATGAGGAAACTTCGGCCCTGGAATCTCGCACAGTAGTAAGATTTGGTTGACATGTGGTTGCCTAATTAGAGATGGAAAATTCACGCAGCACGACACTATTGTATTTTCAAAATTAGAAACCGTTATCCAGGAACATGAATGCAAGATATTTTGAAGGCTCTTTAACCGACTTATGGTGATGAAAACAAGGGATATGGTATCGGTCATGGAAATCATGACTTGGGATGGCCATATGATAAACGTGATGGGTGCTACACAACTTCCTGATGAGTAGGCAACACTTCCAATTCAAAAATATGAGTAGATAGGTGAGCGAGGACAATGAGGCATGCTTGTGAGGTCACGAGTGAGGAGAGAGGTGTGTCACATCAGCTTGATCATGGGAGGTATCGACCTAGGGGAAAATCATGAAAGAGACTAAAAAGAAAAGAAAAAACCATGAGCTAAAAGGGGTCAAGGATCAAAAATCAAATTCATGATCACAACATGAGCTATGACTCAAAATTTTAGACATCCAAGGTGTCCTATAAAACATAACTTTAAAGGGATGAAAAAACTACTTTTTATTTAAAAAATTAAAATCTAACGCTTTTAAAAAAGATAAAAACAAACTAAAAGACCCAAGGCAATTTAGTGTGATAACAGGTCTGACATACTCCATCAATTTAGTTACAGTGCCATAGCCGACATTTATTCCATCCATGGAAAATAACTCCAATCCATGTAAGTACGAAGGAGCAATGCGATACATCCTCCCACCAATGGAGAAATCTATGTCCACTTCAGGTATCTCCTTAGGGGCCCATCGTTGCACTAGACGTTTATACCTCAAGGGAAACTCAATGTCGCCTATGCTCTCAACATCATAATTAGACGGCCCTCCATTGGCAATAAAAAATTGCATGCGTGTACGAAATATTTTTCTTACCTTTTCCAACCTAGTTGATCCAGAACCGATAGATCTAGTACAACACGTCTCACTTTCAGCCTCTCTTAGTATATCTTGATCATCACTCGAGGAAGATAGATCTGATAGATACCCATTTGGTGGTACCTACACTCATTAAAACAAGAAGATAAGTCATCATGCCAATATACATTTTTGGTACCAACACAATTGCATATAGTTGCATTTAGTTGCATAAAGTTGAAATTGCCACACTTATCCATCATATAGTTGCATATAGTTGCATAAGTCACATATAGTTGCATAGTTGCATAAGTTGCATATAGTTGCATATAGTTGCATAGTTGCATACATTTCATTGTTGCATAAAGTTGCATGTTGCGTAAAGTTGTGTAAAGTTGCATAAGTTCCATAAAGTTTCTTAAGTTGCATAAGTTGCATGTTTCATAGTTGCATATAGTTTCATAATTGCATATAGTTTCATATTTGCATATAGTTGCATACGAAATTGTTGCATATAGTTTCATAATTGCATATAGTTGCATACGAAATTGTTGCAATATAGTTGCATACGTTGCATATAGTTGCACACGGTTAAGAACATGTGTTTCTTCCTAAGGGGTCACACATTCAAATCCAAAGGGGAGTAGGGTATGCATACCTCCATACACTTTATTGGTGAAATTTGAACAATCAATGAGGAACAATGATTGGGTTGTAGGTCTAAAGGATTGTCTCAATTGTTGTGGAAATTCTAAGCATGGTTTCTCTCCAACCATCCTACATGGGAAAGACAATGCAAAACATTTTCTTGCATGAGACCCCTCTCTCTTCCTCGGGATATGACACATATGAGACTTTTATTGGACCAACCCAAAAGTCAAATATTGATGGGAACGTTGTAAGGATACATAGGCAAGAAAATATAGTACCCCAAGGACAATGATAAGGATAAATCAACCAAAAATCCCCTTTCCTCTTCCCTTATTGTGGTATCATAGTCCCCTTATTTATCCCTCAAGAAATAATTAGGGTGGATTTATATTATTGTGCATTTCCCTTTTTACAAAACCATGAACTTCTTATAAGAAATATACCCACCACATTGTAAAGTTATCCCACCACTTGGACTCTTATTCATTCACTAGTATGGACTTTGCCTTGAGCTCCACACTTGAAATATTCACAATGCATCTCACATATTTACAACATGGGATCGTTATATCTCAGACCACATGGCTTGATTCTTGTTTCATAAACTATATTAAAATAATAATACACGATTTATTATATTACAATTAAGGGGTCAAAACTAGGATATTACAAAAGGGAATTCAAGTAGTGCATTCAAGCATATTCCATTGACATTACAAAGTGTTTAGCAAAGCGATGTCATATAACACAAGGGCCTTGCAAGTTTCCATCCAAGGATTGAGCAATTTTTGCTCTGAGAAGCTCCATGGTAAGTGTTGTGGGATTGGTATATGGAAAGGTGATGTGATAGAAATATTAATCTTGAGCATCCAAGTATTGTCTCATGTCTTATCTATGCTTATTGGCAGTGTTCCTTATCACTAAAGACATCGATCAAATTTTGAAGCAAGATGAGTTATTTGATGACATTTTATGTATAAGTGTATTTAGTGTATGAGGCGACCTTTACCATAAAACAATAGTTAATTGTTAGATGATTTTCGAATGCATCAATTATGTAGATTGAAAATCATATAACATGGATGAAAATCGTGAGTAAATTTGTCAATTTTAGGAAAACAATGTTCTATGCGAGCACAAAACTTTAGCCTTTCTGGCTAAATTGAATATGTGAATGTCGAAAGAGGCTAGATTGATGTTTTTGATGCATATGATCAAAATGCAATAGATATAATTTAATTATTAGGCCCTTTGGTACAAAAACATTTTTTTGTGTCAAATAGGGCATTTGACCACTCACCAAAAACCTTATCATATACTCTACGGATTAAGGAAAGGAAATATTTATCTTTGATTTCATTTTCTTGATAAACCCTTAATTTCCATGTAGTAGTAATTATACTTTTTTGCTTAATGACAATTTTTTGCATAAAGCGATAGCCTTTCAACCACTCATGACCTTTAATGCCATGAAGGCTCAATAATCCTTGAAGGGTAGGTCTTGAAGGGAAATGGAATCTTCAAATTTGATCACTAGAAATTACTGCTAAGGCTTGTGTTGATCTTTAATAGAAGTTGTTGAAATTAATGATCCCTAACCAATCTCCAAAATGTCATATGTTTATTGGATATTTTGGGGAAAAACTTGCATAAATATTGAAAGTATGAGGTGATTAACTTGTCATTAACAATGTGGGATGATCTAGAATTAAGGGGTTTTCCTCAAAATTGAAACATCTCACGGATTAGTAAAGTTATGCATGTCTATCCTCATACTCTACAAGACTTCTCAATCCATATGAATATGTACCTTTGTCATTTGCTACTACATGTTCTGCTTTAGCACTTGATAATGAAATGGTGGGTTACTTCTTCTCCATGAGACAATTCCACCAGCCTACTTGAAGCAATATCTAGATGTTAATTTGAACTCAACAACATCTTCTTCCCAATATGAATCACAATATCCAAACAATTTTATTGCATCTAACATTCTCTCATAGATGTTGATGCCCATATTCCTTTCAGAAATGTGAAAATCCTTTTAATTGTTTCCCAATGTTGCAATTCATATCTTGTGACAATTTTTGAGCAATTTCCATTTTAGTCTTCACATTTTAGAAATCACTCATCCTTAATATCTAAAGGATATGTTCAATGTATATCCTTTGACTCAAATGAAACTTCCTATTGCTCAAATATCTTACTACTTGAATAACCAAGTAGGATTAATGGATCTCTCCATGATCCAACATGTCAAATTCTGCAACAATTTTGATTTGAAAGAGTTTAACAAAGATAACGCCTTGCTAATACAAATGAATAATCTATGGAGAATGATAAAATGATAAAATACTTGACATTATGCTTGACATAAATATTTAGATATGTAGTATAATGTTGGAAACCCTCATTCATTAAATGTGCATCAATGTGTCAATATCATACCCTATAGGATTTCTTAAGTCTATGCAATTACTTTTGCAACATGCACACCATATGTTTGTTGCCTTGTTGTACATAACCGTCAAGTTGTTCCATACATATATCTTCCTACAACATACCATTAATGAATGTTGTCTCAACATCATGTTGATGGATATGCATATGCATCATTATTGCAATTGCTGAGATTTATATAATGGATGCGATCTTCACTATTGGTATAAAATTATTTGGGTTGTTCGTGCCCTAAATTTGTTTGTACACTATCACCATCAATTGATATTTATATTTCTCAACTGCATCACTTGACTTTTTTTGTTTGAAAACCCACTTAGTACTAGTTTCTTTCTTACCTATTGTTAGAGGAACCAAGTTTGATTATTCACTAATGGCTCATACTTTTTATCCATAGCTTGTTTCCATTCTACCATGTTTTGGCCTTTAAGCACATTTTTTATTGTTCGGGGTTCGAGCACTTCAACAGTCCTTGCATAAATCCATAGTGTCTCTAATAGGTTTTGGATTTTTGTTGATATTCTTAGTGCCAACAATTATTTTTTAGGTTTTTTTCACTTCTACACTCCCAAAATGAAGGATTATCTTCATTTGAAGTTCCCTCGGTATATTCCTCAATTATCTCCATTGAGGGGACATCCAAAAGCTTAATGCTTCTCCTACCTTTGTAGTTGCTATCGAGATGCTTCACTAACACTGCAACTTCATAAAAAATCATCTCAACTTATAATCATTGAATGTTCTATTGGGCTATACAATCTATAAATAGTTGCATTTGAACCATAGCCAACCATAATACATTTTGTGCTCCTATCATCCATTTGTTTTCACCTCTATCTATAATGTATGCATATAATGGAAAACCAAAAGTTCTCAAATTCTAACCATTTGGCTTCCTTTGATGCCATGCTCCAAACAATGACTTCAAGAATTCTTTGGTAGTAACCTACTGTAGGCATAGGTTGTGGTTTCCATGCTTTTCTCTAGATTGTATTTGTTAGTATGAAACTTTTAAGAATACACCTTGCATACACCATACACTATGAAGTGTAGAAACCATACACTTCATAGTGTATGGTTTCTACACTTCATATTGATCATACACATATCCCATCACATATTGGTGTGTAGAGTATTTCATGGTGCATTTCCCATACACAACCTACACTAGGAAAACACTTAGGTCATCCTAGTGATGGATCATAGTGTGTTGAAACCCCTCATTTTGAGTCCTTTACCTTAGTATAGATGTGTTATTATGTCTTTCCATGTGATTTCTAGTGCCATCATCCATTAGGGTGCACTCTTCAATGCATAACATAAAACCAATTGTTCATCATCCAAAAATTGATTTATACATATGAGGGAGTTAGCATAGAAGAGATCAACTATTAACTGTTTGGAACCAATGTTGGCATGAAATAAGTTCCAATGTATATCTAAATTACTATATACAATATGAAGCATTACTGCATGAATTCAATAGTGAACCCAACAACGTTGTGATACAAGAACTCATTTTTAAACAAGAAATGAGTGTGAACTAACTCAATCACATTCAGTGGCATAACTAGAGCTTGTGCATTAGAAGGGCCAACTAAATTTTGACTCAAAAAATTGATGTGCGACTAAAATATCTATCATAGAGGAACAAATCTATACATCTTGAGTTGACTTCTACAAATGAACATAGTGTATCAGTTTCTAACTATCAATGGAAAATTCCTTTATAGGCCCACGTGATCGATTAAGAATTCATTGGAGTAGTAACTACTATTAGATGGTGTTGTTGATTGTCAACTCTAGGATGTGGCAGTATTAATTTATTTTAGCTGAGGTAACCAAGAAATTTTCTACATTCTCAACTCTTAACATATCCAAACATGATTGTTGAAGCTCATTTGATTTTGACATGAGGCTAGAAAGGGGTTGAATCAACTATGTTGGGTTCTAAATTTGGCTAAGTGTGAAGACTTGAATCTTCAACTACATTCTTGATTAAGGATAACCTCAATAGTTTTTTCAAAGTGGGAAGTTGTTTGAGAAGTAAGGGAGAAACTATGAAATGTGATCCTTTTGTCATTGTGTCTCTAGGAAAAGTCTCTTGATGCAAATGGAAATGGAAAAATGAGGGGAAATATGGTGTCAATAATACCACTTTCTTCCATTTTTTATCTACTCGATTAGTGATTGTTTTAAGCATGTGTTCAACCAAAGGTTAGAAGTGCTCTAGTTCAAACATGGGGTTCAAATATTCCAAATGGTTCATATATGCAAAAATATAGTCATCCCCATTCTATACAACAATACATGTCACAAGTTCTCTACTAAGTCTTTCTTATTCTCTACTAACTCTCTTTTTAGATTCAAAGTTATGTCCCAAAGTGCCTCGTCGATATCATTATGTCATCATGCTTCGAAGAGTGTTGTTTGGGACCCTTCCAAGCTATTTTTTGAAGGTCACATTTTCTACTTTTAATTTCCCATAGGTATCTACCATGTATATAATGTCACTAAAGTGCATTTTCAAAGGAAATATATATAATCTCTCTAATTCATACAAGGATTTATTTATCAAAATATCTTTAAGCAATTCATTACCTACTATATCTCAAACAATCCAAAATTATAGTGTATCTATGTTG
The DNA here is from genome assembly GCA_032191745.1 of Picea mariana. Lineage (NCBI taxonomy): Eukaryota > Viridiplantae > Streptophyta > Pinopsida > Pinales > Pinaceae > Picea > Picea mariana. Next base: position 1,071 of record JASDQU010258023.1, on the reverse strand, counting down.
AATCTGCTTCAAATTTGGAGGAGAAGAGAAGGAACCTTGATTGTGTAGTCTAGTGGTTCTAGTATTAGGTAGTACCGATGCAATTGGAGCTGTCTCAAGTACAAGTGTGGTTCCTTTCTCTTTTGGTTGTTTCTACAATGAGGTTTTAGGGCCAACCTCACTAGTCTAGTGTTGCATCCATGGACTATTAGGCATAGCAATGGGTTTTGGGACATCTCTTGGCAAGGAAGGAAAGAGAATGGGATCACAAAGGAAGGTGGTAAATGGAGATGTGGAAAAGAGGGGATCCTAGGTGGCTTCAGGTTGGAATTAAAAAATTAGTGTGAGGGTAAAGGAGTTTTGGGTTTTGGGTATCTTCCTCAAAAGTGCCAAGAGGGTCATGTAGGGTATTAGTAAAACTAGTTTGGGTTTGAAAGGGATGTCAAATCTCTTGTCAGATATTCATTTTCTTGGTTGTTGGAGGAACAAATATTTTGGGTTTCTCCTCAATGATTAGATTTGGGGAAGGGGTTTTTTCATTGTCATATTGGATGTGTATGGTGAATTGAATTTATAGGGGCTTTGTGGGAATAGGGGAGAGTAGGCAGGAGATGTGTCTTCCAAGGAGTAGAGAGGGTATCACAATGTGCAAAGAAGGAAGGAGAAATTTCATGGAAAGAGTTGCTTCACATCCATACCTGATTTGATGACATTTTTTCCCTCCTCTGATGCAAAACCATGTGCCCTCCTCCTGTCTGCGTGTGCCTTCCTTTGGTGAAAATCCGTATTCCCTCCTCCCGTGCGCGTCTGCCCTCCTCTGGTGCAAATCCGCGTGCCCTCCTCCCATGTGCCTCTCCCTGCTTCTCCTCCTCTCCCTCCTTCTCTCGTCCTCCTCTCCCTTCCAATATATGTGCATGCTCCTCTCCTCTCCATTTTGCATGCGATAGTGTAGTGGTGAGTGCGAGCTCCAAATATGAGCGCGAGTATAGTGGTGAGTGCAATTTTGGTTTTTTTTTTTTTTCTTTTCTTTTATGTTGTTTTTATTTTTATTATTATTTAAATATTATATAATTTATAAATTGTATATATATT
>JASDQU010258020.1:3982-15859 GCA_032191745.1 Picea mariana | reverse complement strand
TATGACGGGTCAATAAGGAGAATGTAAAATAGGATCATTCAAAATCCTAGACAGATCAGGTAAATCCAAAGTGGCTATAAAAGGAAACTGTCAGTTCACTTGAGGAAACTGGTAGTTTTGAGGGGGAAGCCCCATAGGTATACTGGTAGGACCATAAGTAGTCTGTAAATAATTATACATAAACTATAGATTTGGTTGTGGAGGATTTTGAGGCGTATAGCCCACAGGGTTGGGTTGATTAGGGGTGTTCCCTTGGAAACGAACATTAGATTGAAAATTTTGACCCCAAGTGGGATTCAAAGAACCCGGATATAGTTGATCGAGGTTAAGGGGTACAAAAAAATCGAATTGAGGATGTTTACCCCCAGACGGTTGTATATTTCCTTGGAAAGGAAGATTCCAAGGTTGAGATTGTATCACAGACATATTTTGTTCATAAACCAGGTTATGGACTCCAACCTGAGGTTGCCCCCCAAGTTGAGGTTGTGCCCCAATATGAGGTTGTCCCCCAAATTAAGGTTTCCCACCAGCTTGAGGTTGACCTCCAATAAGAATATGGAAACCATAAGTGATAGAAAGACTGGTGCCTCCAACTAGATTGGATCCACTAGGGCCTTGATGATGAGATCCTCCTAGAAAAGGTGGAGGAGGAACATGAGGCCCTCCGGAGAAAATCTGGGTAGGTGTAGGAACAAAATGACTCACAACGTTATACCTAGGAGGAACAAAAAGTCTATAACCTTTGGATGGAACCTGGGTAGGGATAACAATGGAAGTATTCAGAGCTTTGTACCCAGGGGGAAGTGATGGATTTGGTATACATGGAAGTGGTGTTCCAATTGGAGCTTGGGTGACAACCACATTTCTGGTAGAAACTATGGTATCTCGTGGAACCATAATAGAATGGGCCATCTGGAGAGGGAGGATCGAGTGAGAACTGACCAACAACTGGTCTGGAATGGTGGTGACACTACTGGTAGTACCAATAAAATGGTATAAGGGTACCGTATAGGTAACAAACGTCTTAGGCATTTGTGATGCCATAGGTTGATTAGGACTAGCTCCTAGGTTACCGTAAAGATCACGTACTTTCAAAAGGATGAAACTAGGATTGGAAGTTCTGATAGTGTGAGCTGGGGTCCTAAATGAGTCACTATGAAAAATTGGATCCTCTACTCCAGACCCAACGTTAGGTCCAGTAGGTACTCCAATATTTTCAACAACAACAATTTCTCCTGATGAATTCATCCGGATAAAATGTGCGTCTTGTCTAATACTCAATAACGGATTTGGGGGAAGTCAGAAAGCCTCTAAGGAATCTGAAACAATTCAAAATCATTCCAAAGAGTGCATGCTTCCAACTTCAGAAGCTACTTCATTATTGACTACTCCCTCGAGAGATCCTTCTGGTGAATTAGGAAGAAAAGGTTGGTAACCTTCCAGATCTTTCAGGGGTATTCCTTAAATCCTACGTGAATGACGAAGGTCGATGTTGGATGAACCAATTAAAGAACGAAAAAAATCTATGGCCAACTAGAGAAAACAAACAACACTCACTAATAAAATCTAGGAATCAAACCAAGCAAACAAACCTTCTTATTTCGAAGTCACTAGTTGGTGATGAAATCCAACGTCGTGAAATCAAGGCAAGAAGGGGATATGATAAATGGGTGGAAACGTTATGTTGACGACCTGCTTAATGGACTTACACCCTGGTGCAAGATCCCACACATAATCATGGGTATACCCTCCAAGGAGCCCGAGTGAGTTTGGACAACATCGATTCCAGGTACCGTGAAGACTTTCCCCTCCACAGTCACCTCATGTAAATACCCTAGAGAGATAGGCCACTAAGTTTACCAACTACAACAGTGATTCCTAGGGAAAGAATCAACAGTCCGATCCATGCACAAAGGCAGGGTATCTGGCCCGAAATCAACTCGAAAATCTTGCACTCATAATTGTGGGTATACCTTCAAGTGACCCCCAATCCTATGCGCAATCTCTACACCAAGACCAACAAAGCAGGGTGAGTAACTCTGCCAGTCTTAATGTGACCTCATGATTGACCCTCAATGTGTTATAAGGGCTTCCTAGGACAAAATGTAGCAATTGGATTTGAACTCTCCCTATCACAAGATACTATTGTGTGTTTTGATGCTTTGGAGAGTGTGCCTTACAACCTATTCCAAAGTGCTAGCCTAGCTAATGTCAGTGAAAAATATCCCTATAAAATAAAAGTCACTAATAAAATTTAAATTTATGTTGTATTTTAGAGGTTGTTGCTTGCTCAAAAAGGGAGATGGAAGAAAAATTGATGAAGTTGTGACCTTGACCCAATAAAATGAAAAGAGAGATGAATGTGCAATTTTCAATTCAATGAACTCTAATTATAGTAGGGAGAAGGTATTCTTTTGAAGTACAAAGAGCTACAAATTGCAATTTCTTAATTTCGAATTAACACAATTCCAAATAATCACAAACTACATAATTTTCCAATTTCTTCTCTTTAACCAATATTTTGAATGTAAAAATTTTCTTATGAGAGATTACTAAAAAGAATAAATGAATTCAGTTCTTCCTTTTCAAGACAAAATCAAAGGTGTGATGATGAAAGGAAAATGTAATCCAATAAAATCAAGACATTCTCAACACAATTCCCAAATCAAATTCGTAATATAGGCAAAAATGAAAAAGACAAGAAAACCTTTTGTCACATGCAAGAGACAAGTGTTTCTTAATCAACAACCAATCTGACAAACAAAATGAATATAAAACTTAAAACAAACTAAATACCCTTTTTCAAACAAGCACCTAGATCAAGATTTGAGATTATATTCTTGTGACAATGAGCACAAGCAAAAACTTGCAAAATGTAAAGAAAGACTTTCAATCACTGAAAACCAATCACAAGAAATATTTAAAATCATAAATCAATCAAACATGGGCATAAGAAGTCCACCCCAAGAAACTAAGGCAAATATGGGTGGTAAAAGGAAAATTGACTCATTCCAACAAATTCTACAGGAGTCGTCGTAGGCTGGGTATGGGACACGGTTCGGCGGACTGAGGTCGTCGCAAGCAGCTAGCAGGGAACAGTGTGATGTCACCACACTGGAATGGTCAAGCAGAGTGTGATGTGTAAGGGTTGTTGCAGGATGTCAATGAGACACAGTGCGACAATCTTTGTACATAAAGAAAAATTGGGAGAAAGACAAAAAAATTAACTAAACTTCTAAACCCAGGGAGTCTAGATGGATCACCCACAGACTCAGAGAGTGAAAATTATCGGAGGAAGGCAGGCCAAAAGGAAAATAGGAAGAAAAAAATCAAAAGGAGGTCGTATCCCCAGTGGAGTCTCCAATTTGGTTATGGGACTTATCGGTAAATGCGGACATAAATAGATCTCCCTAGATCCACCTATATCTAGAACAAAATAGAACAGAATATAATGCTTTCCCTAAGTTCTAATAATTGAGTTTACTATTTAAAAAGATATAGGAAAAATACTGTTTAAATATCGCTTCCTCTTGTCGTTGTTGTCCTAGGTCCACTTCAGTGCTCCCGTTATATTGAATATGCAAGGGAACACAAGCCAACCAAAGTGAAAGCAATCCAATATACTCAACAAGAACTTGTGCATGTGATCAAGGAATCATGCAATAAAACAAAGCAGGTTTTATGGGAAAGAAACATATCACTGTATCATATTGAAATGAATGTGAATATTACAACCAAAGCCTTGATGTTGCAAGGTCCCCTTCCGATGACCCTTTTCTCCAACACACACACTTTCTCCAATCTTGAATGAAGAAGATCCACAATGACTTGATGAACTAAAATGATGCTCTCAAGAATGATCCAATGCCAAACTCTCCATACAATCTTAGCCTATTCAACCTTCATTAACCTTATCCTTTTCCATGATAAATCCCTCTTTATATAAGGGAGAGAGAGATTTTTAAAAATATTAGGATGATCCCACCAAATCAGAGAAGCGAGTAAGATCCCAACCATATGGACGCCACCTCATCTTCTAGAAGAACCCCTTCTAGAACTTTCGTGAAACTTGACCTTTCTTAGCCTTTTGACATCATCGCACCCTAGTTGTAGATCATCTTGTGGAAACATCACATCCCAGCTTTATATTAGAGGGCGATGATCAGGCATCGTTGTACCTTGCATATGGTGTAGCCTGCGATGACCTCCCTTAATAGGGCTTTTGAGAAGAGAAAGTCAGTCACTTTCCTCATGAAGAAAGGCTCTTTTTGGGAACATGAACACATGTTGTCAATGGATCACTGGGATGACCAAAATAATGTGTAATAGTGTGGAAAGAGAGCTACATAACCCTACAGATTCATATATAATGTAAAAGTTTTTCCTGATGGGCCAGTGGACTAGACCTGCATGGGATCGTACCTTTTTAGATGGATGTTGCACAGGGTGGCCTGTTGTTCAATGGGATAGACTGGTGTTGGAAATTGGATGGTAGTTTGGCTAGAAGCTTGTGGGAGGCTCGGTGGTCTAGTGTCCCGGTGGACTAAACCAGAATTGGATCATTCCTTGTTGGATGGATGATTACATGGGACACTTGGTGGCTAGTGGACTAGACCTAACTGAACTAGAGTCATTTGGAAGGGTTGGATGGAGGTTGTGCAGAGAAGCACAACGTCCCAGTGGACTGGGATCAGAACGAAGCTATCATGGAGTTGTATAAGGAATTGCATGGTGTGCTCAATGATATGGTGGATCGAGATCAAACTGAAAGTCAACAGGATTTTATATGGAGTTGCGTAGGGTTCCTAGTGGACCGGAATGGAAGCTAGTAGATGCAAGAAGAAGGGGATAAAAGGATGGACCAGTGAAGAAATCCATGGCCTTTGCCACATCAGATTCATGTCATTGCCACATCAAACAATCATACTATGTCAGTGCCATGTCATGCCATGTTAGAAGATAGCCAGCAAAGCCGAAAAAGATTGAGTTTGGAAATTTTAAAAAATGGGGGGGGGANTGGGACACTTGGTGGCTGGTGGACTAGACCTAACTGAACTAGAGTCATTTGGAAGGGTTGGATGGAGGTTGTGCAGAGAAGCACAATGTCCCAGTGGACTGGGATCAGAACGAAGCTATCATGGAGTTGTATAAGGAATTGCATGGTGTGCTCAGTGATATGGTGGATCGAGATCAAACTGAAAGTCAACAGGATTTTATATGGAGTTGCGTAGGGTTCCTAGTGGACCGGAATGGAAGCTAGTAGATGCAAGAAGAAGGGGATAAAAGGATGGCCCAGTGAAGAAATCCATGGCCTTTGCCACATCAGATTCATGTCATTGCCACATCAAACAATCATACTATGTCAGTGCCATGTCATGCCATGTTAGAAGATAGCCAGCAAAGCCGAAAAAGATTGAGTTTGGAAATTTTAAAAAATGGGGGGGGGAGGACAAAGTTATTGATTCCATATTGTTGTAAAATATTACTAGAGAATCCAATTTCAAATATGAAAGTTTTTGTGTGTTCACCATAATGGCTAGTATATGTTCCTATTATAGAATTTTTCTTGGTTCCTAATGGATATTATTCTACAAAGGGTAGAATTTGGCCTCTAATATTTATTGTACTTATGAAATCGAGTGAAAAAAGGGATGAAACTGTTGATTTCAGAGAGCCATAAATTTCAACTCAAAGATCATATTAAGGCACATGAATAGTCCTTGGAAAGATATGAAAGAGAAGACATATATCCACCTGGATTTTTGAGATGGGAAGCATATTTTTCTTAAAAAAATGAAGAAGGCCTATGGTGTCTTATAGGTGTATTGTTTATAGGGGTCAGTTATATTGTTTTGGAGTATTACCTCCACATTTTTGTTATTAGATTAGTGAAGTGGAATCATGGTAGAAGTATAAGAAATTTAGGGGTGAAATAATGAAGACTTGTGCAATGCATTATGTGCATAGTTACTCTAAAAAGAAATATGTAATCAGACTTCAAGGAAGGATGACGAGAATCCAGTAGAATGGAGGACATCCAGGGACAACGAAAGGGAGATGTACATAATAAAAAAAGTGATGCAAATTGCTATGATATAGATGTTGGACATCCATATATAGTACATGAAGATGGAAATAATATGCACTCATGGACATGTTAGGGAAGCATTCTTATTATATATAGATATGCATTAGGTATATGTGAAAAATTTTAGGAGTACATATGACATGTTATAGACTATTAGTAGTCTATTGTTGTATTTTATGAATGTTAAAATTGTTAATAATGGTTGTTGTGCCAGGAAAGAGGAAGTTATTGCATGGTTGAAAGTTGATGGTGTTGTATATGGAATCCATCCATATGAAGGAGCAACCAAAAGGTGAAATGTTGAATAATAGATTGGTGAAGGAGGCATGAAAACTCCTATTGGGACCAACTAACTAGGTAGCATCAAACCAATTAATGGTGGCTATGCAGGTATGCATTTGATGTTGATGTTACTTAATTATTGAAGGGAATTTAGGTAAGAATTTCCTCATCTGGAATTCAACATTCAAAGTGATATTATTTTATGTTTTGAATGCATTCATTGGAGTGATTTACCATTCAACATGGTAAAGTTTGAAGGCTTGTGATACTTATAAAAGTTATTTAACTTTAGAATGCATTCATATGACATAATAGCATGTTAGGAATGTGTTGGTTATGGGTTAATAACCAAATCAATAAGGGGTGTAAAACTGTTATAGAAATGAGTGTTGATAAAGAATCCATGTGGAGGGAAGTTGKCTAAGTTCCAACTCACCATGGCGAGGTGCCTAACATAAAATGTGGCAATCTGAAAATTAGTGCTTGAGTGCATTGTGTGTAAATGTGGCCATGGAAATGGGCACATTGGTTGAGTTCTTATGAAGATTGAATGAATTATAGAAGTTGGTATATAGAAATAATGMATGTGTAAGGAATAATAATTTCCTAATGTTTCATATGATTAGTGAACAAAAGTGATGCAATTGTGAGTATGCACAATTTTAGAAAATTGTTTGTGAGCCATGGTAAATGTGCAATGAAAGTATAATGTGCATGGAATGATAAAAATATGTTTGGTTGTGTGAATTTKATATTTGTAGGAATATGGTATTGGATATGGCAACAAAATAAGTCCACAAGGAAGGTCGATGCATGTTGCTGTAAAAATCCAAACAATTATGAGGAGGGATCTCATACTTACGRGATCCAAATTCCTATATGGAAAGKATCTGAAAACAGATAAGTGAAATTGGAAATTTGTGGGTAACATATTTAAAAGTTTTTTATTGAAAATTTATGTAAAAAAATCTCACAGTTATTGCATTCATGTGATGCAGGTGAGATGATAGATCTGTCCTGAAGGGACAAATGATGCATGTTGAACTGGAAATCATGGGAAATTAAACATTTTTGACATTGAACTCAAATATATTCCTTGATCTCCATTGAGGTGAACTATTCCATGTTGTACAAATCCATAGGGATTCCTTGGTTGTAAGACTATATAAGTCTTAGTACTCTTCTTGTGCGAGGAATCCTTGGCAAATGATGGATCGCCTGAGGGACTGTGTAATAGAGAAGGGGATGCCTAAGCCTGGAGGGTGAGTGAATGCAAGGAAGTGGAGACTTGAATGATTTATGTTGCGTTCTAGTTGGGATCATGAGTGCATTGGGTGTGTATGAGAAAAAATCAAGATAATTAAATTTGGCAACCATGTGGATACAGATCCATGAATTGCACAGGCATACCACTTAAATTCCAAGAGTTTGGGAGAGGACCAAACTAAGGAGAGGAAGACATTTTTGAAGCAAATAAAATATGAATTCCATGACATGATTGGATATGGAAAGGATATGATTCCACACATGGATCTGATATCCTTCCTTCTATAATTGATGTTTGTATTGCAATCATTTTCCCAACACTAAAGGGCGCCCGAGAATTATATTCTTGTTGTTTTGTTTTCATTGAAAAGGAGGGAATCCAAATGGTTGATAAAGCAATAATAAGTGTATGGATGATGTGTTGAAGCAATGGCTAGACCTACCAATTCACCATGGTGGAATGCATGACATAGTTATGTGGTGCTATGGATTCAATGCAGGGATGCATTGTGTGGATGTGGCCATGGGTATTGGCACCTCGATTCTTATTTTATTGATAATTAATTGTTGCATTATGAAAATCCTATAGTTTTGAAAAATCATTATGGAGGATAGATGCATTATATTTAATATAAATACTAGTCGAAGCTGATTGTGTTGTTGTTTGTTACAAATTATGAGATCACTTTTTGAGTTGTTGAAAATGTTACAAAGATAGATTGATAATGCACATGAGTACTGACAATTTGTTTGGTTGAGTGTAAATTGAGAAAATTGCAGGAAGAATGGTCTTAGATATGGCAGGTGTGTAAGCAATAAGGAAGACCAATTCTTGTTGTTTCAAGAGCCAAATGTTATGAGTAGAAACCTCATGCCTCAGAAAATTTGTTTTCCTGTATAAAATGGATTTGGAAATTTATAAATTAAAAATTGTTATATGCTAACAATTTGTTTGGCTAACTGAAAGGTTGAGGAAATTGAAAGAAGAATGGTCTCAAGTATGGAATTGTTTTAAGCCATAATAATGATTCCTATTGCGTCAAGATCCAAACAAATTATGAGTAAGAAGCTTATGCTTGGGAAATTTTGTTTTCCTGTATAAAACATAATTGACATTTAATGAGTAAAATTGCTATGATATTATCTCATGATTATTGTATGTGTGTAATACATATGAGATGTTGTCTATTGAAAATGGAATCTCAGGAAGGAGACCACCAGAATGAAATTGATCTCAATGACAAAGGCATAGAACAAACAAAGTATGGTGGACTTGTTGCAACTGGATTTCTTGGAGCTACAACTATGGAAACTTCATGGCCGAGTGCACTAAAGCCCTGAAGAGAAGGGGTAAAATATGAAGGAATGTAGATCAGAGAAGGGGGTACACTCCTTGGGTTTTGTGACACTCCTTGGGTTGTGTGGGTGATGGGGAATGAGATCTTGTTCGTTGGAACTACTGCCATTAATATAAATTGTGAATTTCATTGTACATGTTTGGGTTGGAGTGCTTATGATTCATGTTTTTAGGCCAGATTGCCTATGTATATGAGCATTGGTTGGATTGTATTTGTGTATTAAAGGCCGAAGAGTCTAGATTTGTAATATCAAGAACATCGGTATGGTGTTGTGCATTGAGGAAAGTGCCAAAAATAAGGGGACGTGGATGCAACATCCCCAATTTTGATCCCTATGAACTATAATGTATTATGTAAATGGGACATTAGAATGGTGAGACAGTATATGGAAAGGTTGGGGTACCTAGAAATGTAATACTTCAAATATATTAATAAAATACATCGTTGGCTACAGGACGGATAAGGACAAGAGAGATAGGGGGATGTCATTCAATGAGAGAGGGGGATAAAGGGGCTAAGCCTTTTATTATTATTATTAGTAGTAGTAGTAGCAGTAGTAGTATCATCATTATTATTAGTATTAGTATTAGTATTCACCCATATAGGTTTTATTTGGGAGAAGTGGTTACATGAGATTCTCAATGGATTCCATGTGGTTCAACTTGAATTCCAATAATTATATAAACCCTCTCTTAGGCTGATTGAGGGGTTGATCACTGATTTGGTTATTCATTCCATGGGGGCGCATTCATTTGCTGCTCATTTTTTTGTTATCATTTTCCTCATTCTTGCTCATCTATGTACTCTAGATTTGGGAATGGAAATGAATGGTTGCAGGTAGAGAGCCATTTCTAGATGGTTGTGAGGAATTATTGATCATTTTAGGAGGAAATGTATGCATATGGGAATGATGTTGATGGAAGTTATAAAATAGCTATCCACGGCTAAGAATCCTTGGATTTCCAACATTGAAATTTCCTAACTAGTAGCACTGGAGCCCTAGAAAGAAATTGGAATAGCTTGAGGGACTGCATGGTAGAGAAAGGGGTTGATTTATTTGTGTTTTTCATGATGAAGGGGAAGAGAGCTCAAAATTAGGATTGTTGTGTGGTTGGGAAACCTAAGAGCATATTAGTTAACTGGTGTGTTTTAGAATTGGCCTAGGACCCATCCTTGTGGATCCATATCCCTGGCTTGGGGGTGACGTGATGTTGATATTTGGAACAACAATGTCTATGGTTGGGTGGAAAATCCTTGGTCTACATCTAGTTGGTCAATATTTAATTGAAAATATAAGTGCTCTTTGCTTTTTCTTGTATGTGTATATTCTATTGGGTATTTATGTTGGGACAGGGATTGAACACAGAGGACAACATATTTGAGAGACAATGGTGGTGGTATTGAAAGACATCGTAGCACTGAAGCATGAATCTCTCAATCAGAGATAGAGAATATATCACATGATGATCTGACCAACTAATATGTAAATAATCGATGATAGACCAATCAGTAAGATTGTCTATATATAGGTTTGGTCATGGACCAAACTCAACAAACCTAGGTGCAGGCGGTTGCACCTGTCTATAAAACGTGGATCGAGAATCCATAAGTGGACATGGTGAACTGAGGGTTTAGTCAATTTTTGACCCAAATACTTGGTTGACCCAATAAATCYRACAAGGTGAGGTTACAAAGTAACTACATGTTACAACACTGCCTCGTAAACTGAGCTTGGAGGAAAACAAATTCCACAACATCCCCCCATGAATTTGTTTTGACTTCAAAATATTATCACAAGATGGTACAACAACATTCCTGAGTAAGTTTAATCTCCATCAACATTGATCAAGGATAAAGAGCATTCATCTATTGCAAAGCGGGTAGCAAAATCAATTATCAAAACATGGTCCTAGTAAGCCAACCGAATAGACAACAAGACAATATAAGCTAGTCAAAGAGTTGACTAGAAAAGAACGCACCAATCATTCTCTCTCAATACAACAGTCTCTGTCAATCCAATATGTAGCAGGTACAACAAACATAAGTACATCTCCCAACATTATAGTCAAACATGGTTCATTCGGTCTCAACAATCCAAGTTGAATCAACAAGAAGAAGTCGAGTCAACACACATCTCATCAGTTGGGTTTACACATCAACAACTTCAATTAGTCCCCCCCTTAAAAAAAACTAAGGGGTCAAAGGATCAACAATAAAAAAAAATTGAAACACACTAGTCAACATACAATAGATAGTTGAAACTTAGTCGACAAATGCACATTCGAAACACCTCTAGTCGATTGTTAAGTCCGATTGAAACCCAGTCGACCAATATCTCATTCGAAGTCTAGTCGAATGTCAAGTTGGGTTGAATCCCAATCAACCACTGCAAAACATCAACAATGAATAGGAGCATTGTACACTTGTACAGTCAACGATACACAATGATAGGAAGTATTCAAACATTGGTTCAAATGCACCCATGACCACTCATCAATCCAACCACATTCAATCCCGGTAGTCAGTATGGGTCCATGGTTCTTTCTTTCATATCTTTTCTGTAAAGATATGAAATCATGATTTCCATTCTTTCTATGGCGAGGATGATGGTAAGGCACAGAAGGTTGTACATGATTATCAAGAGATATAGGCTCAGGGTCAGGTGTAGTCTCAGGATTAGAAAAACATGGTATATCAATAGTGACGATATCAACAACAATATTATTAGAATATGGCATGTTAGGAACAACCATCTCATCAACTGGTTCAATAGATTTCTCATTAGTCTGAACTCCACCTAAAATGAACAAAACTTCCATGTTTGCAACAAGGGAAGGTGTAGTCAAGGAGGAAACAAAAGCATCATATCCAATACCTGTTCTT
>JASDQU010258012.1:6062-16821 GCA_032191745.1 Picea mariana | reverse complement strand
ACCCCCCTGCCTAAAGGACGATCCTAACTACCCAGGTATTAAGTTGCCTCATGAAACCCTCGGTCATTTGGCCAAACACTCGCCTGCTCTGTCTAAACCCACACAGTCACCTTGTGACCAATGCAATTCATGGTTAGAGCGATATTATAGTGATGTTCCTATACTCCAATCAAAGATTCAATCATTGGAAGACCAGATTGCACTGCTAACCAGTCAAAAGGCCAAACTCCAAGCAGTGGATAAGAAACAAAAGACAACCGGCTCCATCCTGTTCAAAAACGTGGAATCAGCCACGGCTGTTGTAAATTCCAAGCTGGCATAATCAAGCAGTCTCCTCGCTACACAAGTATGGAAAATTTGATATCATTTGTTTTTGTAAATAATCTAGGTTGACGTAATGATTTGAATTCATTTTTTATAGCTCTGTTTACATCTTGAATGGCTCTGTTATAATTGTATGCATTCTATATATAGCTTTTCTTTGAATAAAAAGAAATTTCGATTCGATATACGATCTCATCATTCCCAGTATAGAAATCGATAGATTTTGATTGGATTTGAGTGGTCTGTGTTTAGATTTGATTAACTGGTTTGCCTTATTTAGTTGACAAAATTAATAGTGTGTCTTCGAATGGATTGGTTTGTATCCGATTTGAAAAAAGAATTTTTTCATACTCAGTTTAGAACACAATCGTGTTCGGATTTCATTTTGTTATGATCTATATTCTATGATTGGTAAACGATTTGATTGAGTTAGTTGTTACGATATGCTCTGTCTTACAATGTTCAAAACTGAGATATTGCTCTGTTCGATTTTAATTTGGGAAATGAACTATTCTGTTTTTATAAAAACAATATGTTCATTTAAGTCTTTACAGGTGTGCCCGAATCATGGAATGGATTCGATTCGTGACAACTATGCTGAACCTCATCCAATTGATTCGTTAATTAGAATGATTTCATTTTGATCAAAGTCGATCGACCCTATTTGCCCAATTGGCCATAACAAATTATTAATTCTACCGCCGGTCAATCAAGCCTGTATGATATTATTTTAATTTGATTTTCACGCCAGATTTGAATTGATCTATTCCTGGCATAGACCGTTTTCTGTGTCAACTCAGTCATAACGATTGGAATGATCTTGTCGAAGTCATATTCCCTGTTAACACGGCAGCATAATAGTTGCTTGCTATTTGTTTTGATCGTAATCGTTTCAATTGATATCAAAATATTTCGCAACTGTTGGATTCGATTGGTTATGAAATGAATTGATTTACTGTGTTATTTTGTTACCAAATTCAGTTACGATTCGTTTGAATGTAATTGATCTTGCTTGCCCCAGTTTGCAAAAAACGAACTATCGGGTATCTTGTACGCACTATGATACACCTTGTTATATTTTCGTTTGCTATGTCATCACAACGAATTGTAAACGATTCAGTTCGATTTGATCATATCTCATGTTGGTATAACGGCTTAATAAATGTATCAGATTTGTTTTTATTGATTGTGTTGGATATCAAACGGTTTCTCGACTTTTTGATTATGATTCTTTTAGACCCGATTCTGTGGAAATTAAACGAACAAAGTTGAATGATTTTATAATTCTTTTTTTATTTCAAATGGTTTATCAAGCTCCAATTGAATAAATCGTTTTCAAATGGCTGATTAATGATAATTGAATTAAATCTCCTTCAAAGATTTTCAATTAATTTCAATTATGATTCTGTATCTTTATTTAGACTAGCTACAGAATCAGAGGATTCTGTAGCCAGTCTATAGAATTAAATTTTCTATCATTTATTAATAAAAGATCCTTCTAATTTGTTTGCTTTTGGTCCTTTTCAGGTGAATTCGAATTGCATGGGATTTGATGGACAGACTAGAGGATATTTAGATGTTTTATTTTTATTTTAGTCTCCTAGTTTAGACAACTTTGGGATATCTTCCCAAATCTTATGTAAACGGTTTTATAACTTCCACAGGGAGGTTTTACCCTGTGGAAAAACTTATAAATACTTCTTATTTTTTGTAATAATCATCCTCATTCGTGGGAGAACAAGGATATGGAATTTTAATACAAACTGAGACAAAAGTTGATGTTCTGCTACAGCTTTAGCTTTTCATAATATCAATCTTTTGTTTCACGTTTATGTTATCAGTTTGCATCTGATTAATGACTACTTTAGCTATCTTAGTCTTTTGCAAATGAGACAAATTAATTAATATGATCCATGTCTGACTTCTTCCATTATTTAAAAACATAGCAATTACTTGATTCAGTTTATGAATGACAGATTTCTCTTCTTCATCAATTGGATTATTCTGTATAAGTCTTTGCATAACAGGTTTACCTAATTGTTAAGATTTATAAATTATATAATTGTTATGATTTTTATGTCTTGTTTTTCCTGTAAACAAACTCAAAGAGCACTRCAGCGTATCGTTTACGAGAAGCTTCTGGATTATTCGTTGCGAGTTTTCTTCCTCCGATCTGCTTGAACAGTCATCATACACAGGACAAATTTGGAGCGTTTCCAGGTTAGTTTGTTCATTATTTGTTTAGTATATTTGTTAGTATTTTAGTTAGATATATGTGTAGTTAGTATATTAGATTGTTTAATTTCAGTAAGTTTTATTTCTTATTTATAAAATTATAAAATCAACAAAAATATCTTTCTCTGCCTTAGGGAAGATTGCAAATGAATTTTTTCAGGTTTTACTTAAATCTGTAAATTATAAACATTGTACATTTTGTAAATAAGTTATATTTCAGATACTAGTTAGTATAGTATTAGTTAGTAGTTTATATATATAGAGATATTAGTTTAGTTAGTTTGTTTAGTAGTTAGTTTTAATTAGATTAGTATATTAGTTTGTTTTATTTATTGTTAGTTAGTTTAGTTTGTTTTATTTAGTTTTAGTTAGTCTAGTTTGTTTAGTTTTAGTTAGATTAGTTAGTTTAGATCATTTTTCTCTTTGGTTTTCTTAGAACCTTAGATCGGCTAATGGAGCCACTAAACCCGTCAGGGTGGTTCATTCCAAACGGCTTGGGTTATTAGACAACCCCGGACCGGTTCCACTCTCTCAGTTGACGGACGGTCGATTTCACCTATCAACAAATGGTGCTAGAAGGAGGGCCGACTGACAAGCTGTCCTTGTAGGAGCCTTTATCTTAAATGTATTCAATTTTCCCCATGGCTCCCCAAATCACCCTGTTGGAACATGCTTTCAACTTCTCTTTACCCAATGTTCCCAACGAGACAGTCTCTCGCTTGTCCAAACTCACCTTTAATGGTGAAGGCAATACATCTGCTAAAGACCACCTTAACAAGTTTTGGTGCAAACGCATCAAACATGACATCTCAGATTTAGGAGTTTTATGCAAACTTTTTGCTTTTACTTTTAGAAGTCAGATCAAACATTGGTTTGAATCCTTTCCAGCATGTCACATTTTTGATTGGTTTCAATTTGTAGATGAGTTTCTAGATGCTTTTGAAATTTATAATTTTGATCAATTATGTGAAGAATTTAATACTTCGCTAATCAACGGAGATTCATCTTCAGAAGGCTTTTTGACAAGAGTCTATCATATCCTCTGTAAATTTAATCTCGATGACATGTCATTGGCATTAAATCTCTTCTATGATTCTTCCATCCCTTCTATCCAGTCATGTTCAATCATGAACGAAGAACCAATTGCAAATCCTATCACTCAACTGCAAGAACAATCTTCTTCACAAGAAGAGGAAAATTCTTCCGATAATGTTGAACAAGCCAGGGAGGTAGAATCTATTGATCATGCTCTTATTGACAACCAAATTGGTTTTTCCTTTGAATCATTGTATTTTCAGTCTAAGACTAGTATGGAAGATGATTCGTTTCTGGCTCAAGGTGAATACCCTCATTCTTGTAACTCATGCTCTAATCAACATTTAAAATCAGTCATTGAAGAACACTTAAGCAACGGAAATCTTCTTGAATATTCTAGTACTCCTATGAAACTAATTAGAGAAGAAGTTGCGCAACTAGAAGAAGAAACTTTAAACCTTGATCCTCAAAATGCACTTTGTTCACAGGAAAGACTAGATGCTTGTCACATAAATTTTGAATTATCTATCACACAAAAGGCAAATCCAGATGATCATATTATGTTGAGAAATTCGCCACCAAAACAGAGTGAGAGTCTTAAAGAAAGTGAAGAGAATTGTCTTGAGAATACCGTTGTTGATTATCATAGTTCAAGAGATTCTTTTCATCTGCTTATTTCTAATTCCTTTTACTCTTTATATCCTGATCTCTTCCTAGACTCTATTGGACTTAACACCCTACCTACAACATACTACTCTTTTCCTCCACAATCATATCCTTTCGATATGCTAAATTTTGGTGAATTTAATTCCGAGCATAGCATTGATAAAACCGGATTTGATGCTTGTTCACTTCCATCACTCACATGGGAAAAGGACATGTTGCGAGATGATTTTACAAAGTTTATTGTTGAAAAGGACGATACATTATATTTTATGGAGATCATACATTCTAAGTTTCATATTCATTCTTTGCTTAGCTCGAATCTTAATGTTTATGCTTCACTTTTTGAAATGATCAATCACATCGAAGGAAACATTCAACCCAATGATATAATTGATTGCACGAATTCTCCTATGATAAGTTTCCCGTTGATATATTCGTTTTATCAAATTCATGGTTTACATCCCCATTTTTGTGACAGGATCTTAGGATGGCTTGAATATTCATATATGAAGAAATTTCATAATGAAGATAAAGTTGCCCTTACTTTATTTCTACCTAAGAATCTTGTAAGTAGGCGTGACATTTTTCTTTTAGATCCTCCATGTGAAGAAATCAATGAGTACTTAGAGAACTGTCAAGAGGATGGGGCATTTTAGCTTTGGCATATGGTTATTCCATTTCCTCATAATCCTGACGAATTTTTCAAAACTACTTACACTCACCCATGCCATTATGACCCTTATCACGACAAGATTGCGCAATGGCTGGAGGATTTGTACAACAAGAATATCCAAGGAAATGGTAAGATCATGCTTACTTTGTTTTTAGATGATGATTATGAAGGTAAGTGTGATATGTTTCTGTCATTTGTTGATATATTACCATTCTTATTAGTAATGCTTGATCTTGTTTCCATTGTAGGATTAGAGTTATTCCGATGGCTACATTGGAAGCATGACTTCACGTAGTATCCCGATTCATTTAATAGTTAGGGTAGGCTTAGGAATATGTTTTCTTTCAGTTTGATTTCTCACTATTTCTCTTTGTAATAATGCAGTCATAAACGCAAGTGGGCGCACCATGAGAACCATAATACGTCTGTTGTCAGGGAAGTCCCCTTGATCTTTTTCTCTTTGCTTTTAGTTGAACATTTATTTTCAAAAATACAATATCGTCATGAAAATCTTAAACGGAAAGTAAAGAGATAAATGAATTTGAATCAACCCTGAACTAAGGTACCATGAGTAGGATTGCTTTCTCATCAACAGGATTTTCCTTTCTTCCTTTCAATTTTCCAAGGGATTTGTTGCATGAGGTTTTCAGATGCACCTTCTGTGCATATTTTTTTTTTTTTTTTTTCTTGTTTGGATTTCTTTGCTTTCCAAATTTTTCTTCGCTGGTGTGTTTTGATTTCTCCCTTATGCTTACCAGTTTTTTCTTTTGGAAATACGCATACCTGTACCCTGAGCTATTTAGACAAAGATAAAAGAGATTTCTTCGCTGAAATAACTGCTAAGAAAATTGTATGAACATCAATGATATATTGCTGAAATATATATCTATGTTGGAAAAGTCTGTTATTTACCGATTTCGATCTCTGAGTAAAGCTTGTCATGATCATCTATTATCTTTTTACGCTATCCCTATTCCATAAAGGAATGACTCAGGAGATGTCTCCCTGTCTTAGGAAGCTGTGTTTGTAAATAAAACATCTTTGGATCTAAATAGAGGACAATCCTAAAAAATTCTGATGAGGTCTGAAAAAATTATGTTGAAAAATCATGATTTTCAGCGTCACCCCGCTCAAATATATATCTATGAAAAAACAAAACAAAATAAATTATGAATAAGAGTTGTGGGAAGTGCTTGTAAACCCACCGGGATACTGAACAGGTTTGCTGGCAGTGGGTAAATGCATGCATGGTTCCAAGACAACTTCACCGGGGTACTGAACAGGCCTGCTGGCAGCGAAGCAATGTCGGGTACATGAAAATTTGCAAAAAAGAAACCTCTTTAATGTCATTTATTTTGATCCAGAACTTTTTGGGAGGATACAGATGTCAGAGTGGGTTAAATGGAAACCCTGTCGAGGCTATGGATGCCTGCTGGCAGCAGTGGCTATGCCAACAGTATTGAAGATTAATATCATGACTTGATGATCTTAAGACTGTTATTAGTTCTCATCTTTTGAAACACTGCTAGAAAAGATGCTTAATGATGATGTTAGTACGATTTTCTGGTTGTTAATTTTGAGTTGGAATTATCTTTGTTGTTCTAATCTGAATTTGTTTATTTTACAGAGATAACTGCTTCTTCCAGTGTGTCGCCATTGTTGGCAGCCAATTCACTTTTTTTTATGATCCTATAAGCTGCCTACACCTATGTTTTACAAACATCATTTTTTTCGTCGCAATTTTCAATAGACGACATTTTCATTTATTGCGACGTTTGCACATTTTTCTTCGTTAAGTTTTTACGACTGTAAGTGTGAAAACTTCTCCTTTCGAAGTTGTTTTTCGATCATTATCTGAACTGTCAATATCTTTTATGTCCTTACGCCTATTGCGCTTACCTTTTATTGATCATTATACAACTGGCAAGGGTCTCTAATCAGTTCTCATACTTTGATTGATTGTATAACCTGGTTTTATTGGGTTTGTAAGGCATTTAGCAGTTGAATTGCACTTTATATGACTTGCCTGATCATTGATTCTATGAAATGCATAGGGGTTTTGATTAAATTATATATATATATATATATATATATATATGATATAATCCTTATGTTAATCTTTTCATAAATTTTGGCTTGTCGACTATATGAATACCGTTTGGCACTTTGATTAAACTTTTGATTATATACATTGGCACATAGTTGATTTTGAGTTTTGATTTATATGTCGGATTTTTAAACATTATGGTATAACACTTACGCGCATTGGTATACACCTTTGATTTTATTGGTTGTACGCATGACTTAATGGTTGAACTATTATTATGGAGTGAACAGCTATGAAAATTGACGGTATTACTTGGATAATCAATATTTTGCATGGCAGACTCCACCACCTTCTCATGCTCACATTTATGCTTACCCCTTTTGCTCATTCGTTATTGTTGGTTCGGGTAGCTCTGCTCCTCTGTGTGTTGGTGAATACAAACCCTACCCATACCATGTGTTCGGCTCCATGGCACCAGTCGTGCGAGTTGAGCCCAATGGAAATCAAGCCCTGTTGATGTTCGACAATGCCTGCCAAGATTTGGTAGACAGTGGATGGCTTACCTTCGTGAAACGATTTGAGGGTTTTAACCTTTGTGTAGCACGACAATTTTCCATGACCTTCGATGGTTGTCGAGCCAAGGTGGGTGATATACAGTTAGAGATTGATGAACAGTTTATCAGCTCGGCTAYGGGGTTACCTCCTTCGGGACAGCGTTGGTTTAAGAATTGCAAGGTCAAGGAAGTGCCATGGACATTGTTGTTTCAATCGCRCAAAGTCACCTCTTGTGACAGAGGTATGCCCATATCTATGCTCAAACCACGATGGCACGATTTATTGATGCTTGTCAAGCAGTTCGTGACCTGTGAAGGTCGATACGGACTTGTGTTCCTCTACCACCTGCGTCTACTGATGATTTTTATAGGGTATCCTCTAAACATGCCTTTCTATTTTCATCGGAGCTTGTATAAGATGTCGAAAATATATAAAAGGAAATGGGCTGACAGAAGCCTGTTCCACCATGGGCTTATTAAKCTCATTGTTGTTTATTATTTGAGTTTACATGGTGATAATTGGAGGACTTTCATCGCCCGTAATGGCTTTGAAGACACCGAACCTGTACAGGTTGATAAGCCTGTGGTAACTGAGACTAAGGCTGAACCGCCTGTACCCTTACACCTCCTATTGCCTAAACCCTTGACCGACCCTCCTGTTGACTTACCCGACACTGTGACTAAGAGTGCAGAGGCCATTAAGAAGCCTATGAGAAAAAATCCCAAGGCAAACCTTACGGCTAATGCCAAAGGGAAAAGGAATGCTCGGCTCATTTCGAGAATGGCCAGAAACAAACCAAAACCCTCTGCCGAGTCTAACCCTATCATTCTGAGCGAGGATTCTGATTCTGATGTTGAGCATTTTTTGGCCAGCGAATATCCCTACTCGCAAGGTTTATGTGCAGAGCCCCCTTATGATTTTGTGTCGAATCTACCCCCCTGCCTAAAGGACGATCCTAACTACCTGGGTATTAAGTTGCCTCGTGAAACCCTCGGTCATTTGGCCAAACCCTCACCGGCTCTGTCTAAACCCACACAGTCACCTTGTGACCAATGCAATTCATGGTTAGAGAGATATTATAGTGATGTTCCTATACTCCAATCAAAGATTCAATCATTGGAAGACTAGATTGCACTGCTAACCAGTCAAAAGGCCAAGCTCCAAGCAGTGGATAAGAAACAGAAGACAACCGGCTCCATCCTGTTCAAAAATGTGGAATCAGCCACGGCTGTTGTAAATTCCAAGCTGGCATAATCAAGCAGTCTCGTCGCTACACAGTTATGGAAAATTTGATATCATTTGTTTTTGTAAATAATCTAGGTTGACGTAATGATTTGAATTCATTTTTTATAGCTCTGTTTACATCTTGAATGGCTCTATTATAATTGTATGCATTCTATATATAGCTTTGCTTTGAATAAAAAGAAATTTTGATTCGATATACTATCTCATCATTCCCAGTATAGAAATCGATAGATTTTGATTGGATTTGAGTGGTCTGTGTTTAGATTTGATTAACTGGTTTGCCTTATTTAGTTGACAAAATTAATAGTGTGTCTTCGAATGGATTGGTTTGTATCCGATTTGAAAAAAGAATATTTTCATACTCAGTTTAGAACACAATCGTGTTCGGATTTCATTTTGTTATGATCTATATGCTATGATTGGTAAACGATTTGATTGAGTTAGTTGTTACGATATGCTCTGTCTTACAATGTTCAAAACTGAGATATTGCTCTGTTCGATTTTAATTTGGGAAATGAACTATTATGTTTTTATAAAAACAATATGTTCATTTAAGTCTTTACAGGTGTGCCTGAATCATGGAATGGATTCGATTCGTGACAACTATGTTGAACCTCAGCCAATTGATTCGTTAATTAGAATGATTTCGTTTTGATCAAAGTCGATCGACCCTGTTTGCCAAATTGGCCATAACAAATTATGAATTCTACCGCCGGTCAATCAAGCCTGTATGATATTATTTTAATTTGATTTTCGCGCCAGATTTGAATTGATCTATTCCTGGCATAGACCGTTTTCTGTGTCAACTCAGTCATAATGATTGGAATGATCTTGTCGAAGTCATATTTCCTGTTAAGAGGGTAGCGTAATAGTTGTTTGCTATTTGTTTTGATCATAATCATTTCAATTGATATCAAAAGATTTCTTAACTGTTGGATTCGATTGGTTATGAAACGAATTGATTTACTGTGTTATTTTGTTACCAAATTCGGTTACGATTCATTTGAATGTAGTCGATCTTGCTTGCCCCAGTTTGCAAAAAACGAACTATCGGGTATCTCGTACACACTATGATACACCTTGTTATATTTTCGTTTGCTATGTCATCACAACGAATTGTAAATGATTCAGTTTGATTTGATCATATCTCATGTTGGTATAATGTCTTAACAAATGTATTAGATTTGTTTTTATTGATTGCGTTGGATATCAAACGGTTTCTCGACTGTTTGATTATGATTCTTTTAGACCTGATTCTGTGGAAATTAAACAAACAAAGTTGAATGATTTTATAATTCTGTTTTGATTTCAAATGGTTTATCAAGCTCCAATTGAATAAATCATTTTCAAATGGCTGATTAATGATCATTGAATTAAATCTCCTTCAAAGATTTTCAATTAATTTCAATTCTGATTATGTATCTTTATTTAGACTAGCTACAGAATCAGAGGATTCTGTAGCCAATCTATAGAATTAAATTTTCTATCATTTATTAATAAAAGATCCTTCTAATTTGTTCATTTTTTGTCCTTTTCAGGTGAATTCGAATTGCATGGGATTTGATGGACAGACTAGAGGATATTTAGATGTTTTATTTTTATTTTAGTCTTCTAGTTTAGACAACTTTGGGATATCTTCCCAGATCTTATGTAAACGGTTTTATAACTTCCACAGGGAGGTTTTACCCTGTGGAAAAACTTATAAATACTTCTTATTTTTTGTAATTATCATCCTCATTCGTGGGAGAACAAGGATATGGAATTTTAATACAAACTGAGACAGAAGTTGATGTTCTGCTACAGCTTTATCTTTTCATAATATCAATCTTTTGTTTCACGTTTATGTTATCAGTTTGCATCTGATTAATGACTACTTTAGCTATCTTAGTCTTTTGCAAATGAGATGAATTAATTAATATGATCCATGTCTGACTTCTTCCATTATTTAAAAACATAGCAATTACTTGATTCAGTTTATG
>JASDQU010258008.1:0-15858 GCA_032191745.1 Picea mariana | reverse complement strand
CTTAATGTGTCGATCATGCCATGCTTTGTCTCTAGCCTTCTGCACTTCTTGATGGAATCCAGATAGGATTCAGTCTTCCTCCATTGCTAATAGTCGATGCAACCTTTCTTGTATCATGCCGCATTTTGTCATTCGTGTGATAGTAGCTACGCATAAGCTAGGTATTAAACATTCCAATGGTACTACCGCTTCTTGGCCATAGACGAGTTTGAATGGTGTGTGCCCTGTCAAATTCTTACATGTCATCCTATACACCCATAATATTGTTGGTACTTTGAGGTCCTAGTCCTGTATGTTGATGTTACAGATCTTTATCAATGTGTTCTCTAGAGCTTTGTTGATGGCCTCTATTATGCCATTTTCCTGTGGGTGATATAGTGTGATTTTCTAGTGGTGAACTTCAAATTCTTTGAGCATCGCGCGAATGGTGCTATTTATGAAATGTGTGCCTTGATCGCTCATCATAACTCTTGGGCACCCAAACCTAGTAATTACTTGTTCGAATAAAAAGTGTGCAGCGGTCTTTGTGCTACAATCCTTTACTGGTGCGAATTTCACCCATCTTGTTAGGTATTCCATTGCGGTGACGATGTATCTTGCCCTTGTTCTTTTGGATAGTGGGTTAATAGGTCCCACAAAGTCTATTTCCCATTTATCAAATACCTATAGTGTCACTTGCAGTCATAATGACATCTCATCCCTTCTGTTGGGTTTGCCTACCCTTTGACAGGCATCACATCCCTGATAGTATTCTTTCAAGTCCCTATGGATCATTGGCCACCATAGTCCTGCGAGGAGTACCTTCTGTGTGGCAGCTTTTCCTGCATAATGTCCTCTTGCCAATCTCTTGTGGGCTCATGATAAAATCCTTGGTCGTTCATTCTCAAGCACGTACCTTCATAAAATGCTATCTACGCCCATTTTATATAGATGTATTGTGATTAGTTGATATTTGGCTACATGAACTAACAATTTCTTCTTCTACGCGGTGGTATACTCTTCCGATGCGGTACCTGTGCTCAAGTACTGGAAGATCTCTACGAAGTAGTCATCAGGCATTTGTACCGAGAATAACGGTGCATCCAGAAAGTTTTCTTCTAATCTTGTGGGTTCTTCTCCATTTGTGACCCGTGATAGGTGGTCAGGGCCTGCATTTAGTTTTCCTAGTTTGACAATTACTTCGAAGTCAAATTCCTGAAATAACAGTAACCATCGATAGATTCTCCCCCCAAACCTTGGCTTGTCGACTAGGTTCTTTAAGGTTTAGTGATCTGTAAACATCTTAAATTTTTTTCCCAATAAGTAGTGTCTGAACTTCTGAATTACGTAAACCATAGCTAGGCCTTCTCTTTCCATTTTGTTATAGTTTTTTTATGAGTCAGATAGTTTTCTTCTTGAAAATGATATCGGGTGATCCAAGTCTCCTTCTCCTGACTGTGCTAAGATAGCTCCCAATGCTATCGCTGATGCATCTATGTGCACATGGAATGCCTTTCCCCAGTTCGGAAATAATAATATCAGTGAAGTGACCATATTTTACTTCAGGGTATCCATACCATGTTGACACTCATCGTTCCATTGGTACTTTGTAACCTTCCTTAGCAGTTTTTCCATTGGTGTTGTGATCTGGGTATATCCTTTGATAAATTTCCGATAGTATCATGTGCCTCCTAACGTCGCTCATATCTGATGGACTTCTTTTAGCGCTGGTAAATTAACAATGACTATGATATTTTCCAGATCGACCAATAGCCCTTGTTTGCATACAATATGGCCCAATATGTAGAATTACTGCAGAAACCCCGATAGATCTAGAATTCTAGTTAAATTGAACACAAACAATTTGTTGATATTCAAGAGATGAGAGAAAGTTTTTGCTCCATAAATCATAGAATTATATTAATAAAAAATTAATATACCTGAGCAACCATCCTCAAAAAAGAAGAGAGGAGGTGAATATATACATAGAAATTCTAGTAAAAAAAACTAGAAATAGCTAAAATAGGTGTCATAAGCTAAGGGAGGCCACATAGTTCGAACTTGACCACTAAAGATACATGTCACACACTCATTAATGTCCACAAGATTTAATTGATGTGCATTAACTCACTTAATCTCACTTAACTGAAAAGAGAAGCAGTTCCAACTCACTTAACTGACCCGAAATAGTAGTTACTAATAATAGTAACGGCAAAAATCATTAATTAAGGAATAAATATCTCACTTAAAGAGGAGGTGCACATTAACTAATAATAGATGATATTTTTCATGGGGGATGTAGAATAAATCAAAGATAAATCAAGAAAAAATCAAGAAAAACAAGAATCGGGAGTTGAATCTTGATCTAAAATTAGCATTTTTCCCTAAAATCTAGGGATGAGGTGCCCTTCTTCTCTATGTGGCCAAATTAGGTGAAATAAAGTGTAAATGAATGTATTAACCAAGATCTAGGAGTCTAATCTAGGTATAAATTAATGTAAGTTAGGATTATGCTCCAACATCCCCCCTTAAGCCTAACTGTAATGACAAAAAAATTGAGTCCCGACAACTTGGCCATTTTAGGTACTCATTACATAAAATAATTCCTCATGAAAAGAGGAAAGAGGGAAAGCCTCTTGGGAAACCCCCCCCTCAAAAAAAAATATGAAAAAAATGTTGAGTGGCCAAAAGTGACCGACTCAATTGTCTCCACCACTCCAAGCATAACTCTCAGTTCTGAAAATTTCTTTTCAGTGAAGGAATTGGTGAAGATGTCTACAACCTCAGAGTGTGACTTTGGATATGAACCAAGTTGCATATATAAATTTATGGGAATAAAATTTTATGTGGCAGCCATGGCTTGAGGAGCCCCAAAAAATTGTGATCTAGTCCTTCTTGTATCCGCAGGATCACCGACTAGTTCACCCGCATCTTGCAGGGTTTTCTCTGCCCAAGTTGGAAACTGAGTTGGAGAAGCCATGACCTGCTCCTCATACTCTATATCAGATATGAAAGGCTTCTCTAATGGATTTTCTTAAGTTCTTGAATAAGTTTCTGACTCCTCCTCATCAGTGACAACAAGCGATTCCTCGGCAG
This sequence comes from Picea mariana, assembly GCA_032191745.1. Taxonomy (NCBI): domain Eukaryota; kingdom Viridiplantae; phylum Streptophyta; class Pinopsida; order Pinales; family Pinaceae; genus Picea; species Picea mariana. The sequence continues at coordinate 12,783 of JASDQU010258008.1, read as the reverse complement.
GGTCTTCTGAAAAATCATGCAGTGATTCTTCTTCAAACTTCACACTTTGAGCTTGAATGAAATTTTCAGTGTGAGAGTCCAAAAATATATATCCTTTGAGACCTTCAGGATATCCAAAAAATATGCATTCAACACTTTGAGGCTCCAAATTTTTCCTCTTATCTGTCGGAATGTGAGCCCATGCTCGTGAACCAAAAATACGAAAGTGCGACACTTTCGGTTTCTTACCGGTCCAACATTCAAAAGGAGTGGTGCCTTTGAGTGATTTGCGAGGAACTCAGTTCTGAATGTATGCTGCACAATTAATAGCTTCATCCCATAGCTTGGGATCTAATTATTTTGACTGTAGCATACAATTTGCCATCTCTTTTAAGGACCGGTTTTTCCTCTCTGCAACACCGTTCTGCTGTGGTGTATATGTCATTGTGTGTTGTAGTTGTATACCTGCATCAATACAAAGTTGTTGCACATATTTGTTGACATAATCCCCCCCATTATCAGTATGGAGTATCTTAATCTTACACAGAGACTCATTCTCAGCAAGTGCTTTAAATTCTATAAGGCATTCAAATACTTCCGATTTTAATTTTAAAAAAAATACCCAAGTAAAGCGAGAGAAATCATCTATGAAGGTGTGTACATATTGAGCCTTAATAATTGAAGGCTGTGGGAATGGGCCCATAATTTCACTCTGAATCATCCCAAGAGGTGAAGAATCTCTCTGTGCCTTCCCTTTGTCAAACTTTTTCTCTGGATGCTTACCAAGAATGCATCCTTGACATACACCGCTTGTGAATTTAATAGTTGGCAATCCTTCTACCATGTTTTCCTTGCTGAGTTGATACAAGTAATTATAGTTTAGATGGAAAAATATTTCATTCCATAACCTTATGATATCATTAGATTGTGACATAAATACAGTGCTAATAGATTTAGGAACAAAGTGGGAGAAGAAATACAAACGAGAATTGTGATCTGCAATTCCATGTGCAAGCTGTGAGCCTGTGGAAATGTCGGTAATCACTGCAGAGTCCAGAGTGAACTCCACATTCTTTCCAGAGCCAAAATGAGTGATATGATATATAGAGAGAATATTTGCAGATAGAGAGGGAACATGAAGAACATTTGTGAAGCATCCCCCTTCAATATCAACAATTCCTTCTCCGTACGCATTTGCGGGTGTGGCATCTCCCAAGTAAATTGGGGATCTGGTGCTTTCTTCGATGGAGGAAAATTCATATTTTGATGCAGCCATATGGTTCGATGCACCTGAATCAAGGATCCAAGCTGATGGAGTGGATTTGATAGCCATTAAAGCATGACCATCTCATACTCTCCCTCCCGTTCTATTATCATCTTTCTTCTTTGCATTTTCGAGCACCGTGAGATTGTGTTGCTGCAATTGCTTAGCCATCTCATTGATAGTCTTCCTCATGCAATTTTCTTTAGGATGAAAAAATTTGGAACAGTAGCTGAAAAGTGTTCTTTCCTTCTTCTTATTCTTACCCTTAGGCTCAAAAGATTTCTCTGAAGATTGTGCGAATCTCTCCTTCTTTGATTCAGGAAATTTACCCATTCTTTTTTCCTTGTCTTTTCCATTGCTCTTTGGAGCTTCAGTAGCCGCAAGTGCTTGGTTCTTGGAACGCTTTATGGAACCCATTTGGACTAAATTAGCTTTATATTGAGTCAATGCTTCAATGAAATCATTTAATGGAGGCATTTTCCATTTTTCCTGAGTCAATTTAGATGCTTGAAAAGATGACACAAATACAGAATATTCAGGGCCTGGTTTCAAGAGAATTGAAAGGATGAGTTGTTCTTCCCGTTTCGTGACTCCACATGAATTAAGTTCAACGAGGAGGTATTTGAACTTGGTGAATAATTATTTCAAGTTGTTGAAATGAATTGGACTTAGGGCTATGAGTTCATTCTCCAGTTGATGCACTCTCATTGCATCCTGCTTGCCGAATAGTCCTTCCAATGTGGTCTAGACCACATCAGGAGTAGTGGCTCCACTGACATGAAAGGGGAGATATTTGGAAATTGATAGGAATATGAGCCCAATTGATTCATCTAATTTATTGAAATACTTTATCTTTTCCGTTGTCGCAGTCGGTTCTTTATCCGTGCCCATTGTTACTTGATAAAGCCCTTTGCTTCGGAGGAGCAGAGAGATCTTTGTCTTCCATTCGAAGTAATTGAAAGGATTTAGAATGAGTTTTGTGGGCTGAGAGAGATGATCCATTGCTTCTTTTTTCACTTCCTGATGATCTATATCTACAAATAAAACCGTGTACAATCCACTAGATTCAATCTAGCTCTAATACCATGTAGAATTCCTGCGGAAACTCCGATAGATCTAAAATTCTAGTTAAATTGAACACAAACAATTTGTTGATATTCAAGAGATGAGAGAAAGTTTTTTATCAATAAATCATAGAATTATATTAATCAAAAATGAATAAACATGAGCAACCATCCTCAAAAAAGAAGAGAGGAGGTGAATATATAGAATTTCCAACATAGAAATTCTAGTCAAAAAAAGCTAGAAATAGCTAAAATAGGTGTCATAAGCTAAGGGAGACCACATAGTTCAACCTAGAACACTAAAGATACATGTCACACACTCATTAATGTCCATAAGAGTTAAGTGATGTGCATTATCTCACTTAATCTCACTTAATTGACAAGAGAAGCAGTTCCAACTCACTTAACTGACCCGAAATAGTAGTTACTAATAATAGTAATGGAAAAAATCATTAATTAAGGAATAAATCTATCACTTAAAGAGGAGGTGCGCATTCCATAATAATAGATGAGTTTTTTCATGGGGGATTTGGAATAAATCAAGGATAAATCAAGTATAAATCAAGAAAAATCAAGAAAATCAAGAACCGGGAGTTGAGTCTTGATCTAAAATTAGCAGTTTTCCCTAAAATCTAGGGATGAGGCGCCCTTCTTCCCTATGTGGCCAAATTAGGTGAAATAAAGGGAAAATGAAGGTATTAACCAATATCTAGGAGTCTAATCTAGGTATAAACTAATGTAAGTTAGGATTATGCTCCAACACAATAATATCCCAAACGGTGTTCCAAATATGCATTTCTTTATGTTTAGTGATATCTAACACTGTCTACATCGCTCTAGCATCAAGCGTAAGAATTCTACATGGTTTTTCAAAATAATATAGATTTTCCATTCATCCATATATACTTCGAGAAACTAGTGGATGAATTCTTTAAATGTTGTGATAACCACTCTAGAGAAGATTTTTTTCGCATTCTTCAGTCCAAAGGGCATGACTGTATATTGGTAAGATACCCATTCCATCACGAATGTGGCCTTCTATCTAACCTCCTGTGCTATCTTAATCTGATGGTAACCTGAGAATCCATCAATGAATGAGTACGCTCTATGTCCCCCCACATTCTCTAGCACTTCATCCGTGAACGGTGTAGGGAATGTGTCGTGTAGGCATGCATCATTCAAATTACTCAAGTCGACGCATATCTTTATCCCTCATCCTTGTTTGTTGTCCTGTACGACCATCAAGCTTATCCATTCTGATTCCTTGACTGGTTTGATTATGTCAGCTTCAAGCATTCGGTCAATCTCCTCTTTAAATTTATGTTTATATATAGAGTTCAGTCTATATGGTCATTTTCTGATCGGTCTCGCTTCGGGTCTGAGAGGTATTTTCATTTCTCCCAGTTCACCTGGTATAGCTTTCATCTCTATAAATGTTATAGGAAATAATTCATTTTATTCGCACAACAGTTCTGTAATTCTTTTTATGGTTGGGTCATCCCAGTAGTCTCCAATTCTGGCCATTTTGGGATGTTCCACTATGTCGATGTTAACTTTCTTTACCTTGATTGGTGCAAAAATAACTTTATATTCTATTTGTGGTCCCTTCACGTCTCTATCACCTTCTACTTATGAAATCTGAATGTCGCATGGGTTGTCTTTGTCTGGTATGTCCTCCTGTACCTGGTAACATGATAGTAGTTCCTTGAATTTCTATTTATTTTTCTGCTACTCTTTGGTAATACGTTCTAATTATGGCTCCTCAATGAATATGACTCCTCAAATTCGTTTCATAGCTGTGTCTATGTTAGGGTTCTCATGCTCGAATGAGAAAGTGGTGGTAAAGTTTTGCTGCAATGTCGCCCATGCTGTAGTTCCTTTGCGCAGTTCCTGATCTGTATACCAGTTCGTTGGTATGCCTTCTAATGTATGAATAAAGTGGTGAGGCCATTCCTCTGGTGGTGTCAATTTCCAAAGCGTTTCACACTCCATCAAGTGTTTCACCAATGTCCCTAATCCTTCATATTTCTATTTTTTGTTGTTTTTCTGTGTTACGCTGAACCTTATGCGCAGTAGCCTCTTACATTGGTATCAATTTGTGATGGTCTCCTTTTGTGTGCCCCACCATATGGCGGGTGTGGCCTTGAGTACTAAGTCCAGTGCTAGTAGCCTCTGGTTCTCTAATACTTCATCTTCATATTGTGTTAAGAATGTTTCCAAATCATTAAGTCCGTGGAAACTGGGTGGTTCTATGATTTCTATGCCTATCCATCGTACTACGTGGACTATTCTTGCACATATTATCGTGGATACTTCATGTAGTCTCTGCTGCCATTTTTTTAACCCGGTGTCTGAATCTGTAGCGCATGAAGTAATATTGCAGCAACTGAGTACCCTGCCTACAGTTGGGTTTACATAATCCTCTTCATGCGCAGTTGTTCTGTACAACTGGCTGATTTCCTCTAAGTCTAGGCAAGTGGGCTCTATGAACCTTTCCCCTTATGATGGATCTAGTGGTGCTATAACCCTGTAATCTCTGGATTGAAATGTCATTTTTCTTGTCTTCAAATTAATTATGGTCTGGTTGTYRAATGCCCAGTMCAAACMRAGTAGTRTCRGGTATGGTGTTGTGCCATCTACTATTTCGATGACTTCAAAATYWGMTTTGGTGYRCACACCATCMAGATCTAYYRTTAYKCCCTTCARCCTCYCWATTGGTAGGAATCTRTGTKGGTTYRCTARTTTTAATTGGAYATTYGAATATMCCAAGGTTGGTTCTCCCATGYATTGCMAGGTTTYCTTKGGTAGTACATTTACTTCGGATCCTAGGTCCARTATGATATCTCCCATATTGAAATCCCCAATGTTGGCATTCAATCTGAACTCCCTACTTGTTCTTCTCCTTGTGTGTAGGTGATTGATAATCTTTGATTCTAGCTTTTGTTCTGTCTCGTTGCTACATTTCTCTAAGATGTTTTGCAATATTTTCTCAGATGAAGGATCACTTAATATTTTCATGCATGACTGCAAAAAGTATTTGATATTACTTACTTGTCCCTTGAGTGACATTCCTTTGGTATGATCCAATGATGGTGGAATTTCGTATTCTGGGTCTTTGTGGGTTGGTTGTGTAGTGGAAGTCAACGTTGTTTCCTTCTTTTGAAATTCTTATCTATCTTCCTTAAAAGTCTCCTTTTCTTTGGGCGCATCGAACTGCTTCCTTGGTTCGGTGTTCTTCCTTACCCACTAGTTCTGTGCAAGTTCTTATTGGGCTGTGTCATTTCCTATCTTCGTTCCTCCACAAGTAACTATGTTGATATTTCGTCCATCCTCCCTTGCTTCGACTGAAATCCATTGAACATTCTGGTTATTCTAGTTTCTTTTTTCCTGGATCTTTACTAACAGTGTCAGGCATTCCTCTATCTCATGATCCGATGCATGATAGTACATGCAATTTGTTGGTGGCAGTGGGAATTCCCTTGCATAATGTCTTAGTTGCTGACAATTGTGACATGTGACTGGTCCTCTACCACATCTGAATCATCCTCAGGCTCGTCCTCCTCCTCGATGGCCTACTCTGTCCCCTCTTGGTGCGTTATATGGTGGTGCCTGGTTGTATTGTGCGGTATTATACTAGGGTTGCGTTGGGTTGTATTGTGGTTGTGTATTGTTGTATGGTTGTTGCGTAGTGTTTTACTATCGTTGCGCAATACTGTATGGATCTGGGGATTGTTTGAGCTGTGGCGTTGCTTTCCCAATCATCATTTCATCCTGTACCCTATAGACGTCTGATGTTCTATCCCACATCAGCTCCATAGTTCTGCAGTCTTTGTCATCGCGGCCTACGGACTTACAAAAAGTGCAATAAGAATTCTTGGGAACTGTATGGTACTTTTGCATCATCATGCAGTGATAATGGTCGTGACCCATTTTCTTGCATATTTCACACCATAATCCTCCTTGTGGGAGTGGGTTTGGCATGCCTATTTCCATATACTGCATGAATGTTGGACATTCATTCTTGTGGTGTCCTTATGTCCTGCATGTGGTGCACCAAACAACTTCTCGTTTGTCCTTGTTCTTGTTCTGATTCAACTGAAATGTGAGGTTCTTCAAATCCTCCTTCAATTCTTCAAGAGTCGGGTCTGTCTGTTGGTATTGGTTCTCTTCGAGCTACAAGGCTATGTGTAGCACCTCGGACTGTGTCTGAATTTTTTTTTATCGTAAGGGGTATTTTAGGTGTGGGAGTAGTGAGTTGACAAACATATTCCGGTCCTGCATCTCGATCATAAGGTATTTTAACTTTCCCTTCAATCGCTTAAATCTTTGGTCAAACTCCCATACAGACTCTCCTAGTTTCTATCTGATCTCAATAATTTCATTCATGTATTGGTCCTATGAGCTCGACTTCTGGAACTCATTAATCAGTAGCTTCTTGATGTCTTCTAGTGTCCTCGTCGTCCCAGGAGCACTGTTTGTGTCTACACTCATGTACTAGTCTAGTGCGCAGTCTCTTAGCATGATCACTAGCTGTGCAAGTTTGGTATCTTCACCCATGATCTGTTTTGCCTCCCAGATCTTTGCACAAATGAACAAATGCTTCTTTGGGTCTTCTGTTTCTTCTCCTTGGAATTCTGGTAATTTGATCATGGGTTCATGTCCTGCCATTCTAAATACTGAATTGCTACCTCCGTCGCGTGGTGGAGATACTTGATTAGTACTACCTAAATTGGCTCCTCTAATTGTTTCTCTTGTGGTAGATGTGCTTCTCGCTATTGGACTTCCTCCGAACTTTGGTTGTCTAAACGGTGATCTTCTCTTTGGTGCATTAGCCGCACATGGGCTTATGGGTTCCACACTAACATGAATATGGAAAGGATGGCTATCTTCTCCTCTTGTTCTTGGGCCTCTTGTTTTCCTATCATAAGTTGCGCATAGTATTTCCTCAATCTGCTCCATAGCCCAGAGATCCTCTACCTCTTCTTCATCACTTTCCAAGCCATCCCTCATGGCTACAACTCTTTTCTTGGTATTCACCTTATATTGTTAGGTTACTCCACTACGCATAATTCCAGGTGATGCCAAGATCCACTTAAGCTGGTTGTCATCCATCAAGATTAGGTCCAAGAATTCCTCCTCCTTGTTTCCTTTATCTTCTCCTTTGGCCATTTATCCTTCCCTCTGTTAGAGCTTCCCCCCTTCCCCCATGCATGCAAGGAAGTTTAGTTGTTTGCTTCCATTGTCATTACACCTTTTTATATAGAAGTATTTTAATCGAAGTATATAGTGATCGAATGTACCTTCCGTGAGGTCTACATAGAAATTCCTACTCTTTCATGCTATATGACTTCGTTGTGTCAACTACAAATTCTGTGATGAATCATGCCACAATACTATCAAGCCAAAATTTGATTGCACGGGTGAATGTTTTGTTCACCTATTGTAACTGGTCAATATGTATTGGGGTCCTATCTAGCTGTCGGATCTGGTTTGTCACATGGTTATCTTTCAACCTTAGTATACACTCCTGCAATAGGTGAGGAAAACCACAGAAAAATACTTCGTGTAAATCTATAAACATGTGTTTATCCAAATATTTGTGAGGTGTCAGGCTAGGGTTTCTATTCTCTTTTTGGGAAAAATCTAGTTGTTTAGTTCTCAACCATCCTTCGATTTCTTCTTTCGTGGGGTTCCATGGTCTCAACATTCCCTTCTAGTGACTAAGTGGTCTTCTATTTTTGATCATTTTTTTCCACATTTGTTATATCTCATCTACTCGGTCATTTCTTGTTCCTCTTACAATGGCAACGAAATGCATGCAACAACCATACAACAATACACAACCATAGTACAACCTGGCGCAACCACAGTATAGTACCATGCAGTATGACCAAGTACCACCATATAACACACCGAGAGGGGAAAGAGCAGGCTATCAAGGAGGAGGATGAGCCAGAGAAGGCTTCGGACATGGTAGAGGACCAGTCACATGTCACAATTTTCAATAATTGGGACATTATGCAAGGGAATTCCCACTGCCACCAACAAATTGTATGTAATGTTGTGCATTAGATCACGAGACAGAGGAATGCCCAACACTATTAGTAAATATCTAGGAAAAAAGGAAACAGAACAACCAGAATGTTCAATGGATTTCAGCTGAAGCAAGGGTGGATGGACGAAATATCAACATAGTCAATCGTGGAGGAACGAAGATAGGAAATGACACAGCATGATAAGAACCTGTATAGAACCAGTGGGTACGGAAGAACATTGAACCAAGGAAGCAATTCGACGTGCCCAAAGAAAAGGAGACTTTTAAGGAAGCTCGACAGGAATTTTAGAAGAAGGACATAGCATCGACTTCCACTACACAACCAGCCCATGAAGCCCTAGAATTCGAAATGCCGCCATCATTGGATCATACCAAAGGAATGGCACTCAAGGGACAAGTAAGTACTATCAAATACTTTTTGCAGTCATGCATCAAAATATTAAGTGATCCTTCATCTGTGAAAATATTGCAAAACATCTTAGAGAAATGTAGCAACGAGACAAAACAAAACCTATAATCAAAGATTGTCAATCACCTACACAAAAGGAGAAGAACAAGTAGGGAGTTCAGATTGAATGTCAACATTGGGGATTTCAATATGGGAGATATCATACTGGACCTAGGATCCGAAATAAATGTACTACCCAAGAAAACCTGGCAATACATGAGAGAACCAACCTTGGGATATTCGAATGTCCAATTAAAACTAGTGAACCTACAAAGAGTCCTACCAATAGGGAGGCTGAAGGGCGTAATGATAGATCTTGATGGTGTGCGTACCAAAGAAGATTTTGAAGTCATCGAAATAGTAGATGGCACAACACCATACCCAACACTACTTGGTCTGGACTGGGCATTTGACAACTAGACCATAATTAATTTGAAGACCAGAAAAATGACATTTCAATCCGGATATTACGGAGTTATAGCACCACTAGATCCATTAGAAGCGGAAATTTTTGTAGAACCCACTTGCCTAGACTTAGAGGAAATCAACCAATTGTATAGAACAACTGTGCGCGAGGAGGATTATGTAAACCCAACTGTAGACAGGGTACTCAATTGGCGCATCATTACTTCATGCATTATGGATTCAGACACCGGGTTAGAAAACTGGCAGTAGAGACTACATGAAGTATCCACGAGAAGATGTGCAAGAATAGACCGCGCAGTGAGATGGATAGGAATAGAAATTGTAGAACTGCCCAGTTTCCATGGACTTAATGATTTGGAAACATTCTTGACACAATATGAAGATGAAGTATTAGAGAACCAGAGGCTACTAGCATTGGACTTAGCACTCAAGGCCACACCCTTCAAATGGTGGGGCACACGTCAAGGAGACCATCACAAACGGGTACCAATGTAAGAGGCTACTGCACATAAGGTTCGGTGTAGCATAGAAAATAAAAAAATAACATAAATATGAAGGATTAGGGACACCAACGAAACACTTGATGGAGTGAGAAATGTTGTGTAAATTGACACTACCAGAGGAATGGCCTCACCACTTTATTCATACATTAGAAGGCTGTTGATGGGCGAAAATGTCCGTCCGTCAACTGGGAGAGTGGAACCAGTCCGGGGTTGTCTAAATAACCCAAGTTGTTTGGAATGAACCACCTTGACGAGTTTAACGGCTCCATTGGCCTCTCTAAGGTCTCAAGGAAACCAAAGAGAAAAACTAATCTAAACTAACTAACTAAAAACAAATGAAAGAAACTAAAACTAATAAAAGAAACTAAACTAATAAAACAAACTAAACTGAATACACTAAACTAACTATAAACTAATAACTATTATATATACAAGATACTAATTATCAATTATCTAATTACTAATTCAATTACAATTTACTCACAAATATACATTGCATACAATCTACAGATTTGAATAAAACCTGTGAAACTGATGTGCTTGTTGTCCCAAAACAGTGAAGGATAACTCTTTTTGATTTTATGATTTATGAATAAGAAAGTAAACCAACTGAAATTAAATGATCTAATATATTAACTTAAAAACTAAGTAATATACTAAGCAAACAAATGACAAACAAACCTGGAGATGCTCCAAATCTGCCCTGTGTATGATAACTTCTAAGTTGTTCGGAGGAGGGAAACTCACACCGTTTAATCCAAAAGCTTCTTGCAAATGATCAGTTGTGCTGCTTCTTGAAGTATGTTACAGGACAAACAAGACATAAAAGAAAATCATAACAATCTTATGATTATAAACTCCTGCAATAAGGGAAACCTATTATGCAGAAAACTTATATATAACAACTCAATTCATGAAGAAGATAAAACTATCACTCACAAACTGAACCAACAATTGTTATGTCTTTTATCTATTTGGAAGAAACAAGATATGGATAGCAACAATAAAATTATATCATTCACATTTTATTTAGATAGAAAAAGTAATACTAAACCATAAACAAAATGATATACAAAACATGGAACAAAGTGTCGATATATTGAGAAGCGAAAGCTATGACAAAACATCAATTCTGCTCTAGTTCGTGATAGAATTCCATATCTTTGTTCTCCCACAACTGAGGATGATGATTATTACAAAAATCATAAGTATTTATAAGACTCTTCACAAGGTAAAACTTCCTTGTGGATAATATCAAAATAAAATACATAATCTGGGAAAAATCCCCAAAATCTTCTAAACTAAGCAAATAAAATGCAAGTGAAATCCTTGAGATATCCTCTAACTGCTCAACCACTCAATTGCAAATTCGAATTTACCTGCAATAGAACACAAATATCAAATTAGAAAGATATTTGACTAACAAAATCCTAAAAAAATGATCCTACAGACTTAGCTACAGAATCATCTGATTTTGTAGCTAGTCAAAAATAGCAAACAGGACCAGATATCAATCAAAATAAAATCTTAAAAGAAATCAAATCCAATTTAATTTTCTTTTCATCATCAAAATGAATTACTAATAGTTCAAGCAAATTCATCATTCAAATTGAAAAAGAATACAATCGGGACAGGGTAAGAATGCTCTGTTTTTCAGTTGCCACAAAATCAGGTCAATCATAACAGGACTGTTTCATAACAACTAAAATTAAGCAGTGAATCATGATGTAATCAACACAATCATAATCGATACGATCATGATCGAACACAATCACAATTGACTTGTTATGGATGTAAAACTGTGCATACGATTATAGTCAAAATGAAACGTGCATAACAGCATCCACCAAAATTGCCATAGACTTCATTTGTTGAGCATTAAACAGTTAACAAACATGACCAACAATAATAATCATACCCATCAACAGCAATTGTAATCATAACTGGATAAAAATCAAATCGAACCATGATTAAGTCAAATATAGGAACAAATCAAATCATAAATCGAATTAAAATGTGTTTCTATTCAAGGCCAGTCCATATATAGAATGCATGCAGAGCAAATCAATGCTAGACACAGAGCTATTCAAAACGAATCCAAATTCGTTATATAAACAAGCGATTATTTACAAAATGAAATGATATCAAATTTTCCATACCTGTGTGACGATTGATCAAGGGTTTCAATAAAAATTTGAAGCACAAGGTTGGACAAGCAGAAGGGATTTGAAGCACAGGTCTGGAGAAGTGATACGCATTCTGGCAAATGCTCACAGACTCAAAACACATGTTCCAGCCACTGAAAAATTGACCTGGAAAACGAGAGCTAGATCTCTGTATCCACTCAATTTCAGAGGAAATCGTTCGCAATGAGGGTAAAGGGGCTAAAACCGGTTCTGGGTTTTCAACCATTCAATCTGATTCAACACCGTTTTCCCAGAATTTCTCACGCAAAAACGTGACTCTGGGAGCAAATTCGGGCCAGTTTTCTCTGGCAAAATGAAACCACAATCGACTCTGAAAACCATGAGGGTTCAATTCACCCTTCATGAGCCAAGAGATAACACACAGTGAGCTGGGCTAAGGGACAAGGGTTTGAACAAAGTAGGTTTAGAGATTTTCCCAAAAATCAACAAAGATAACCCTGGTAAGGAGGTAGGCATTGATGCAAAGTGTGCGAGGGGGTTGGAGGTTATCTCTGGCCATGCATGATAGTTATGGTTAAAGGTACGACTGTTGGCTTACATATCTGTTCAAACCATCATCGTATAGATTAATACCAAAATTATATATGCGCCCATGTATCAATCAACATTCAACCAAAGTGCCAAAGCTTTTAAACCATAAATCATTCCAATCGAAACCAAAGTCAAACATTAACCATGCGCCAATGTGCATTCATATAATCAACCAGCCAATAGTTATGAAAACATTAACATAGGAATTATATTTAAAAATATATGTATGAAAGATTTAAACATAATACCCATATATCTTATGAAACTAAAGGTTGAGTAGGTCAAATAAGAAACCAATCCAAATAC
>JASDQU010258006.1:0-15702 GCA_032191745.1 Picea mariana | reverse complement strand
ATTTCATTCACGACTTCTCCAAACACACTTGGGTTTACTTCTTAGAACTTAAGAGTGAATTTTTTGACAAGTTTTTGGCCTATAAGGCCCTTGTAGAAAAACAATCTCGACATCAACTTCAAATGTTAAGGACAGATAATGGAGGTGAATATGTGAACAACAATTTTACAATTTACTGCACTACACAAGGCATCCAAATGAAACACATCGTTCCATATACACCACAACAAAATGGTGGTGTTGAGAGAAATAACCTCACATTTAAAGAAATGGCTAATTGTATGATCCAATCTAAGGGATTAAGTCTTAATTATTGGGTGAAATCCATTATTTGTGCAAATTACATAGTAAATTGCACTCCCACAAAGGCTCTAACAAATATAACATTGAAAGAAGCATGGAATAAAATTGATCCATGTGTAATCCACTTCTGTGTATTTGGCAGTGTAGCATGGGATCACATTCCTCATGAGAAAAGTAAATCTTTACATCCTAAAAGTGAGAAATGTGTTTTTGTTGTATATTCTGAAGATGTCAAAGTTTATAGAATTCTTCAACCTCATTCTAATGAAATTATTATTAGAATAGATGTTAAATTTGATGAAAATTTCATGGTCTGCGAGCCTAATTTGGTCTTTGAGTCTTCTTTGGCCTGCGAGCTATCTTCAACATTTGGGCCATCTTCTATTCCTATTCTAGTTTCTTCTTCTTTAGATTATGACAATGAGGATGAAAATCCACCTCTTCCTTCTCACCTTTGTCCATATGAGTTCATTGAACATGAACCTGCACCAGCACCATCGCTTCTCAAATGGGTCTGTTCAAATCGAGAAGCAGTCGATGATCTTACCGATGATCCTTCCAATCAACGTTGGAAACGTTCATAGTTCTAGCGAGTCTCTTCTCTTTTGGCTCACTTTTCAGAGACTCGTGATCTAGAAACATTTGTTGAAGTTTCAAGTCATCTAGAATGAGACACGAAAATGAATGAAGAGTATCACTCTTTAATGGAGAACGATACTTGGGATCTTGTACCTCTTCCTAAAGGAAGAAAACTTATCAGATGTAAATGGGTGTACATAACTAAGTATGCATTAGATGGAATTGTTGAAAGACACAAGGATCAATTAGTTTCCAAAGGGTTCTCTCAAGTTGAAGGAATTGACTATAATGAAACCTTATCCTCCGTCACCAAAATTAATTCTATCCACATTGTTCTATCCCTTGTAGCCTCACATAAATGGGAGGTCCATCATGTAGATATCAAATCCAACTTCTTGCATGGGGATTTTCAAGAAGAAATCTACATGGAGAAACCTCCTGGCTATGTCCAGAATGACTCAATCCTTGTTTTCTACCTTAAGAAATCCCTTTATAGTCTTAAGCAAGCTCCTCGATCTTGGTATGCCAAGATGGATAACTTTCTTCTTGATACTAGATTTTCTAGATGTCATTTTGACCCTAATGTATATACCAAGAAAGTAGGAAGCCATATCATAATACTATTTTTTTATGTTGATGACCTTATCCTCATTGGTAGTGACCCTAAACTTTTAAACCATGTGAAAACCATTCATATGAACAAATTTGAAATGATCTACTTAGGCTATTTGCACTAATTCCTTGGCCTCCAAGTTTTGAAAATCAAGGAAGGAATTTTTATTTCTCAGTCTAAGTATGCTTGTGACCATATTTGGTTCTTTCACATTGATGATTCTAAACCAACCCTTTCTCCCTTCTAGTCTGGAGTCAAACTTGTTGCCACTTGTACTTTTCTCGAAGTTGATGCCATTTTGTACCATTAGTTAGTTGGTAACCTCTTATACTTGACTCATACTCATCGTGATATTTCCTTGGTTGTTGGTATTGTTTCCTAGTATATGAAAACACCTCATGAAAGCCATTGGAAAGCAGATAAAATGACACTTCAGTATGTCCAGGGTACAATTCAATTCAGGATACATTATAACATAAGGGGGACTCCTTTATTGGTTGGTTTCATTAATTCATATTGGGTTGATGACCTTGTTGATTGAAAGTCTACTGTAGGTTATGTTTTCAACCTTGGTTGAGGACCTGTCACTTGGGCCTGTAAGAAACAACAAGCTATTGATCTTTCTTCAACAGAAGAAGAGTACCAAGTAGCGATTAATGCAAGTCAAGAAGCCTTGTGGCTTTGACAAATCCTTTTAGATATTTGCTTCCAACAACAAGATCCGAACACCCTTTGGTGGGACAATCAAAGTTCCATCCAGCTCACCAAAGATATAGTTCAACACCAGTGCAACAAACACATTGAGCTAGACATGCACTTCATCATAAAGCTCATTCATGATCAAGTTATTGAAGTGATATTTTTCCCTACAGAAGATCAAGTTGCAGACATTTTAACAAAGTCTCTTATAGAAGCGAAGTTCTCCAAACTTTGATCTATGCTAGGAGTTCAAGAAGTTTTCATTAAGGGGATAGGCTCTAATGCCTCATTCCTTCTCCTATTGTGTCACCTTTGTAAATCCTTCAATCCTATCCCAAGTTGTTCTTAAGGGGGGATGTTAGGATATTTAGACACTTGGGAGTTAGGTAATATCAACTTCGTTGAATGTGTCGTTAGGTAAAAGTGTGTTTCTTCAGTATGCATTTGTAGTTAGGCAATCTGTCGGTCACGATATGTTCCCGACATAGAGTGATCTGAAGGCTCATATTCTCCTTAATATTAATGGCTACATTGATTTATGGCTTAGCACCCAATTGGTCCATGATCTCTATTTAAAGAGCATGGATGGTCATTTTTCAATTATCGATTGTAAGAAATCCTCTTGTAAATATCTCTGTGATATTTTCTTTTTCATTAATAAATTTCTCCAAGTGGCCATGTTGGCTAGGGTCGTGAATGTTTCCCCATAGGGGTTTTTCCACATAAAAACATCAGTGTGTTGATCTTTAATCTAGTTGTGTGAGTGTTTACTGAAGGTGTCCGTACTCTATTGGAATACCTGTGATGTCGAACATGGAAGTCCTCAACTAATAAATTTCACATTCAAAAAAACCCATCTAGTGATATTGGTTTTCAAGATGTCATTTTTGGGAGACACCAACATTTTTAGTCTTGGGATTATTACAGGAATTTTTAATTCTGCATATAGGTGCAGCCGACCATGGGTCATGGATTGACATATTTTTTCATATATGATGGGTTTTCTTAGGTTTATTCCATATACATGATCGAGAACAACAAGGAGGGGAAGCAATCTTCTTGTAGGTTTCTATTGGATCCCCCCTCAGAGCCCCTCTTTCTTGATATTTCAATGAGTAACAATGATGGTTTTCCCTATGCTTATGAAAATAAAGGTGATTACATAACCCCTATACACCTTTGGATTGAAGAAGCTTGTAGTAGTATAGGTAAACCTTGGCATGCCTTCATTATTCGTTCACATGATCATGATCGTACTTCATATTTCGACCAAAGAAATGTAAATGAAATGCCAACATATGCATACTTGATCCTTGATGTTTCATTATTTTGGTTTGTGACCAAGCATAAAGGTAACTTTCGAGGTATCATCGAAATAGTTAAGTGGTTACATTGGATTTATGATTTTACTTAGCATGTTATGTTTTTTATTAGGTTAGGTTAGGTTAACATGAATAAGCTCTTTAACATGAGCATTAGATTATCTTGTGTGTTTCATTTATTGAGTATTCAATTTTGTTTTTATTGAATAAAGGAAACGATGTTTACATTATTTAAAATTATCTAAATATTAGGGTCATACACTTATTTCCATTCATGCATGGATTTGTTTTTATCTCAAGGAAGGGATAAGGCACTTGGTCTTCCCCTCCCTTGCATTTAATATCCATTTTGTGAGAATGTTTTAGGTCTATAGGTCTCTGAAATATTCTAGAGTTCTCATCTAGTTTCAATATGAGCACATGTACGCAAGTTGGAGCCAACTGTTACACCCTAGATTCTTTGAAGTGTACCCTATAATTTTTCACGATATGTGACCACTCCGATGTGCCCAAAGTGTGATTATTTCTTTGTATGTGGCCATGGTGGGATGATTTTGATGTACAAGTGTTGGTTATAGGTTACCTATATCCCCTCAGGTGGATGATCATGGCATGTCCTTTTTGTCCCCACTCTCAGGGTGCTTAGTTTTATTGCTCCGACCGACTACCCTTTTGGAGTTGGTAACTCTCCTCTGATGTTGGGAATTTATGTCTTGGGTAGGTATGCAAAAATTTTTAGGTGGATCTACTTGGATACATGATTTAGAGGGGCCCTATCTATTCACTTATTATTATTTTATTTGTAAAGGTGATTTTTCTTTGTAAGGGTTGTTATACCTATGGTTTAGCACACCTTATCCAGATGGACCATCCTTTTCTTATGTATGTACAACACTTGGGCCTTCAGAGGATATTATGCACATGGTTATCCAATTTCATATTTTTTGAGGCATTGGTCACCCTCTCCAAAGCATGGACGGGCCATTTCCACCTGCATGGACATCCTATGCACTCTTCATGTGTCAAAATATAGGGTGTCCCCTTCCTTTGGCATATTTTGAAGCAAATTTATCATTAAAGGAGGGTTGAATTTACTTTAGGTCACTGGAAGAAGACGTTGGGGCATGTTTTTGAAGAGAAACAAGGTACTATCAGAATGCTAAATCTGATCTTTCTTTGATCAGATTTTAGCTCTAAGTTTGAACTTCCAAAACTGTCATTTGTTGTCTTTTAGGACAACAAACTGTTTAGTAACTTTCTGTTGATAATTTGTGTGGTTAAGTGTTCTTTTGAGGTTCCCTTGCAATTTTTTTCATACCAATGATTAGCACATACAATAATGCTCAAAACACATAATACTCCTCACAATATTTACAACTCTAAATGTTGATTTAACAATTCTAAGCATGCATGAAATTGACACATAATGTTTTGGTCAACATGAACCTGGAAAAACCCCCAAGAGGAAAACTAGTTTGGATTATATGTATATAGAAGGCATAAAAGAAAAATTTACAACACAGAAAACATATACAAGTGAAACTGGTACAATATCAACCCTTCTTGGATGCCTTGTATTTCCTTGAAGATGTTCCTGCTAGCCTCTTGAAGCTAGGCACCCTTTTCCTTGATGCACCCCTCTTCCATAGCTAACCCTTGGAACTCTTTCCTTGTGCCTTTGCCTTTGCCTTTGATATGCATTGCCTTTGCCTTGTCCCACTTGAAACTTTGTGAAACCCTTTCCTTCTTTCCTTAGACTTACCTCCCTCTACACAAGTGTGCCTTCCTCCTTGGCTTGGTCTCTAGAAAGAACCAAACAATGGAATGGATGTGCCCTTATCCTCTCACTAGGAATCCCTTCAAGTAGTGTGCCCCTCCTCCATCATGAATCCTCTCATGTATGTGGTGCACCCTCCTTGAAGTAATGTGCATCTCCTCCTCCAAATGTGCCCCTAATAAGGGAATGTGCCCTCCCTCAAGTGAATGCGTCCAACACCATGAAAGCAACTCCACTCATCCTTTGCACCTTTCTCCCTCAAGTATCCATTACCTTCTACCTTATGCGCCCTCCTCTCCTCAAGAAATGCGCCCTCCTTGAAGCAATGCACCTTTCCTCCTCCAAATGCGCCCCTAAGCAAGGAATGTGCCCTCCCTCAAGTGAATTCTTCCAACACCATGAAAGAACCTCCACTCATCCTTTGCGCCTGTTATCACTCCAAGAGTCACTCAAGGTTGTAGGTTGAGTAAGCTTGGTAACTTAATCGAATGTTTAATGAAATATATAAAATTGGATCATAAATGGATAACTCACTCACTCACTCAAGATACATTGAACATATCTAGACAAGATAAGACTCTCAAAAGGTATTGATCAGAGGGTTTTTTAAACTCGGATGGATGAAGAACACTCACTATATCATCAAGATTATACACATTAAAAACATATATAAAAGGCTGAGTATAACAAGGAAAACTACTTATGTTTTTGTCCACCAATACAATGATTTAAAGACATAAATCAATCATGGTGTAAACAAAGTAAATGAACATGACATTCAATCATAAGTACAAAAATATAAAGGAAGATGAAGGTCTTAACAATAATCAGTGAAATTATCATTCCACTATATATATCAAAGCCTTTACAATAAAAAGAGTCTCAAAATCTCTCCAAATTCAAACCCCCATTTTACAATGTAGAAATGATGGGCTAAATAGCCTTACAATGCTTAACTGAGATCCTCCAACAAAAAAAAAAATCGAATAGGTACATATTTTCTTTTAATCTAATATGTTACAAAAAGATAGGATAAGATCCTATTTTAAGGGATATGTATCCTATTCTAATTCTAAGTCTTTAGCTCCACCTGAGCTTCCTCGAGGCTGTAGGAGTCTTCTTTGAGCTATATCCAACACTTGGGCCATGAGTCACCTTCTTAAAAGCTGAAGATAAGGTCAAATTTGACCAAATCTGCCACCTACAGGAGTTTGCAGCATATTCTGTATAAAATTGTTGTTTAGTGCTACAAACTCTTAATACAAGAGTTGAGTCAAATCTTCAAAGTCGACCCCCCTTTCATTATTGAAACTAATAGTTTACATGATCAAAATAACCATCAAGTTGTTGCTAATTGTTTGGAAAACTAAATCAAATAATAAAAGAAAACTAAATATAGAATTAGTTGCAAAAAATCTCGAATGTTGGAGCTGGAGTCAAATGTTTTGATTTGATATTATTGGCTGACACCTCATCTATTTACCACTGATCTTAAGCCTCGAAATCTCTTCGAATGTTTATTTTGTGCTTGATATATGGGGTGTGATATTTTACTTGCTGATCTTCTACTATGCCCTGCCACTTGTATCCTTGAACCTGAGTTGATTTTTGACTGATTAACTGTCTGCCAGGTGCCTCTGCCATTTGTTGTTGAAGACAACATTCACCTTCTCTTACAAGTTGGATTCTCAAACAACTTTCGAGTCTTTGTCAAAGCTCTCAAACTTTGTATCAAAGTGTCAAGATACACTTGCCCTGTTGCTTCTCAATCTTCTAAAACCTTCTCACTCTCAAAAGTAATAAAACCAAAACCCCTAGAAATACCATTGTCTTTGTAAGATGAGGCAAGGTTTGAATGGCACTCCTTCGAAACCAACATTTGTATTTAAAACAAAACACCTTGATAGATTTATCATTTCTACAAATGATGACACAAAGTTGCCCGGTATGTGAGAGAAAAGCAATATGATTAACATCGCCAATATGGGAATCAATCTGCAAATGTTGCAGAGGACACACTCAAGGATTTTGAGCACGTATTTGGAACTTGAATATTCAATAATCTCTCTGTAGAGGTTAGAAGATTTGATGGTTCCCAGATTATGTTGGTTTAAGAGAAAACAATTCGTGAAAAGGCTGGTACAGAACCATTTTGAGTAAGTCATCAACAACATATTTTCAATATTTTCAAAGGCGGTAGCTTCCTGTATACTCTTCATTCTCTCTCTTGTATCCGATTCTTGATCTGAACAATGTTGTAACTGGTTAAACCTTAAAATCTAACTGAATATGAATCATGCCTTTTTGCAAGATAGTTGGAGAAAATGTGTCCAAAAACTTTGAAACCTATTCCCAATCATCATGAGAAAAGTAATACTAAAATTGTGTCTCCCATGAAAATGGTCAATCTAATATAATCAAAACTCGAAAGCCATTCCTTCAAAGTGGTGCTTGATAGCATTTGGATCATTGTGGTTAACCTTCTTCAGAGTCGAAGGCATCATGAATTTGTCATTGGCCGAACCTGGAAGATGTGCTCGTTGGCTATCTTGCCATGTTATTTGACTGCCCTCACCCACCATTAGCAGTGAAAGATAAAGAAGAAACCTCCCTACTTCCTTTAGGGCGTTCTTCTTGAATTTTGACTGTAGTAGATATTGACAATTCAACTTTTCTTATACAGTCTTTTGAACTCTGAATATTGTTATCACTATTCCCAGTTATACTATATTTTTTACATCTTCCTAAACCTGAACTATGTGGTTTGTGCATCCAAAGCAGTCAAGAGAGTGTATTGATATGATTAATCAAAAGGGAAATAAAGGAGAATTTTTATCCTTCAGATATCAAATGCGCATCAATGTCCATCCTGACACCTGCACTGCTCGTGAAGCCACCCGTGGTGGATGATGTTCTTCTCTCCCCACTCTCAGATGAAGAGGAGGACCCATGGCAACAGATGAGATAACGACAATACCTTGCAAGCTTTCTATCACACCCCTTCCAATAACCATGATTCAATGGAAGGCTTACCTGCGCCACTCTTGTTGTTGTTGTTATCGCCATTCACTTCCTCCTTCCCTAACGGAATGTGCAGATTTAATTTAACCTTGAACTGAAATATGACTGCCAGTATCCAGGGTTAATACCACACTTAAACCCTTCTATATTGGCAGCAGCATTCCAATAAGAAATGAATGGAATATGAGTCAAATGGATCGCAATCGATGCTAGAAATCACCTTCTCTGGCGTTTTTGAAACATACTCGACACCTGCACAATATTTTGGCACCTGTATCATCATTCGGGCACCTGGCATAAGGGTTTTTACTTTATGTTTTTTATTTTATTCATAAAATGAAATCCCACATGCATCGGTATTTTGAAGTATGTAGCCTTTATATACGCTAAGGCTCACAGGTTACATCAATGGGTTACGTGAAAATAAAAGGCTTGGCGCTTGGTTTGGTTGACATATTTGTTGACTGCGCTTGACATGTAGACTTGTTATGTAATATTGTTTTGACATAGTTCACTTGTGTGCACACACCAAAGATATATACTGTCACAAATAAATAAAATACATTTTTTATTTGAAAATATAATGAGACATAAAAACTAGGTTTATTTGTTGACTGCGCTTGCATGTAGACTTGGTATGTAATATGGCTTTGACATAGGTCACTTGTGTGCACACACCAAAGAAATATACTTTCACAAATAAATAAAATACATTTTTTATTTGAAAATATAATGAGACATAAAAACTAGGTTTTTAGGAAAAGAAATAGCAGTTTATTGTTAACTTTTGGAATGCAGGTCAAAAGGCAGAGTCAAAACAATATTAGGCAAAAGCGATTAATGGGAGCTTATCAAGGCTTGATGGGAAATTTGAAAACTCAAAAGAGGTCAAAAGGCAGAGTCAAAACAATATTAGGCAAAAGCGATTAATGGGAGCTTATCAAGGCTTGATGGGAAATTTGAAAACTCAAAAGACTTGGGAAATCAATAAATCAAGTGTGAACAAAATGAAGGTGCCTCAAAACTTAGAAGAAAATTTTGAGTGTTAGCAATGCCATCCTCCCTCAAGTAGCCATTACCTTCTACCTTGTGTGCCCTCCTCTCCTCAAGAACTACTTGGCTTGGGATACTCAGTTAGTTTTGGCTGGGTTGGATCCTCGACTGGTGAACTCCTGGGTGGGATCGGATCAATGTATTGTTAACTTTTGGAATGCAAGTCAAAAGGCAGAGTCAAAACAATATTAGGCAAAAGCGATTAATGGGAGCTTATCAAGGCTTGATGGGAAATTTGAAAACTCAAAAGACTTGGGAAATCAATAAATCAAGTGTGAACAAATGAAGGTGCCTCAAAACTTAGAAGAAAATTTTGAGTGTTAACAATGCCATCCTCCCTCAAGTAGCCATTACCTTCTACCTTGTGTGCCCTCCTCTCCTCAAGAAATGCGTTCAAGTGCTCTTCTCCTTCTCAATATTAGGCAAAAGCGATTAATGGGAGCTTATCAAGGCTTGATGGGAAATTTGAAAACTCAAAAGACCCGGGAAATCAATAAATCAAGTGTGAACAAATGAAGGTGCCTCAAAACTTAGAAGAAAATTTTGAGTGCTAACGATTCCATCCTCCCTCAAGTAGCCATTACCTTCTACCTTGTGTGCCCTCCTCTCCTCAAGAAATGCGTCCAAGTGCTCTTCTCCTTCTCCTCTCAAATCATAAATAAATAAAATACATTTTTTATTTGAAAATATAATGACATAAAAACTAGGTTTTTTGGCAAAAATAAAAATAAAAAAATAGCAGTTTATTGTTAACTTTTGGAATGCAGGTCAAAAGGCAGAGTCAAAAAATATAAGGCAAAAGCGATTAATGGGATCTTATCAAGGCTTGATGGGGAATTTGAAAACTCAAAAGACCTGGGAAATCAATAAATCAAGTGTGAACAAATGAAGGTGCCTCAAAACTTAGAAGAAAATTTTGAGTGCTAACAATGCCATCCTCCCTCAAGTAGCCATTACCTTCTACCTTGTGTGCCCTCCTCTCCTCAAGAAATGTGTCCAAGTGATCTTCTCCTTCTCCTCTCCTCTCAAATCTCTCAAGTGAAGAATGAATCTCATATTTTCCCTATTCCCTCCTTTAGCCTCTCTTAGGCCAAACCCTAAAAGATCAATGGCCTAGATCCAATATAGCCATGTCTAATCAATGGGTGAGATTTAATCCTAAAATCTCACTTTGGAAACCCACTTTTCTTAGTTTTCCTCATGTCCTTTAACTCACCCACAAAGTGAATTAAATATCACTTTAATGAATTAAGTGACATATTTCACTTTTGACTTAAACTCCTATGTCAAAGTAAAATTAGAACATAAAGTAAAGTAATGAGGGTAATAGTCTCCCCCTTTGTGTTTAGAGACTCACAAACAAAAGGGGACCACTTTACAAGGTACCCAAATATCAACACTCCCTCTTACTGAGGAAAGTGCCATTCCCCCCCAATCGCATCCCTGTAGTGGACATGATTTCCTACTGGTAAATACTCGGTGAGTATGGTTGTACCCTGATCATCAAAAGTAGTCTCTAACATAGATCTGCTCAACTTGCATGATCTATAGATGGAAGTGCATCTCCACCTATCCAATATCACCTAGATCTTGGTATCATACTAAAGATCTCAACCTTGGTCTCCCACCAAGGATTTCTACCTCCTTTCATATCGTCAATGGTCGCTACTCTTGGCATCTCACCAAGAGTCACTCTCTTGGAATATCACCAAGAGTCTCCCCCTCTTGGAATCTCACCAAGAGTATATGGATCTAGGAATCTCACTAAGATCCTCAACTTGGTCTCTCACCAAGTGACTTCCACCTGAATTGGATCCAAAACCTGATCTGCTCATATCCGTATCCAAGTGAGGCTCAAGCCTCTGTGGTGCCATGTTTCTCCTCCTCATCCATCTATGATGCTCTAAAGCCCCTTCACCAACCCTCTATCTCGAAAAATATTAAATTGAAGTTGTCCCGGGTGGACCAGTCACCCCTGAAGATGGTGTCCTCAAAAATTGAGTCTGAGCTCCCTCCAAATCACTACTCTAAGTCAATAGGTCCTCCTAAACTATGTCTCCCCACTTGACGTTGGATGGTGTAGTAGCTGAAAAATAATTGACGAATGCACACTCTCTCACAAACTGTGCATCGAACTCAACCTCCTCTGATGTCGTTGGAGTATCATATTGTTGTGTCTTCTTCTTCTTCTTGGGACACTTTCCTACATAGTGACCCATCTCTCCACAAGAAAAACATCTCACTGTGATCATGTCTCTCTCTTTCCCACCGCCACTCTACTATGGTTTGGCCCCTCCCTTGGGACCCTGTCTAGCACCTTTGTTGGCCTTCTTCTTTCCATTAGTACACAGATAAAGGTCCTCATCACCCTGGAAAATTCGTTGCTATCCCGAAGACTTCGAGGTGCATCTTGTCTCCTCTTGAATGAAATCATCCCAAAGTATTTACCAAGTAGGCATAACCTCTTGGGAAACAATGTCATGAACAAATGGACCCCAAGGTTTGGTAAAGTTGTTTAAATTTGTCCTCACCATAAAGTATGGGTCCATTATCTCTTCGATGGATTCAAGCTCATCTATGATCTGAGTGAATCTTCCAAGGAATGATGTAACCGACTCATAATCGAGCATCTGAATACTCTTGAGCTTGTCCTGTAGAACCATCTTATGATTATGGTTTGGACTCTGGTAAAGCTTGCATAAATACTCTCACATATCAAATGCATAATATTTATCAGTCAAATGTGGAATGACATGGTATCTCACCCCATCACAAATAGTCCCTTTCGCCTTATTGTTCCTCTTCCTGAACTCTGCCACCAACACAAGAGCAGTGACAAGAGGAACAACAACGTGAGCATGAACTATATCCCATAGTTCAAGGTCTTCTAGAGAGAAAGTGATCATGGTCTTCCAAGGGGACCAGTTGCTAGCTACGTCTAGCCTATCTTCTGCCCACATCTGGGACACCGACATGGCTATCCACTAAAACTCACACCGATGTTAAAACTGCACAAGAACGTTTCCTCACTCCTATCAACACAGATGTGAAAAGAAAAAGTAGAAATACAACCTCACTCCTGACAAAACAGGTGTGAAGAGAGGTTTTCCAATACAACCTCACTCATGTCCACATAGGTGTGATAAGAGGTTGTCCACAAGTGTCAAAAAATCAGTTATGCAATTGTCAACAAATCTGCCCACAAACTCTGTTTGTCACAAAATTGTCCATTGAATGCACTAGAAATCAGCAAGTCTTTTCCACCAAGGGCTTTGATACCATGAAGATAAAGGAGGTACTATCAGGCTTCTAAATCTGATTCGTCTTTGACCAAATTTTAGCTCTAAGTTTGAACTTCCAAAACTGTCCTTTGTTGTCTTTTAGGACAACAAACTGTTTAGTAACTTTTTGCTAATAATTTTTGTGGTTAAGTGTTGTTTTGAGGTTCCCTTGCAAGTGTTTTCATACCAATGATTAGCACATACAATAATGCTCGAAACACATAACACTCCTCACAATATTTACAACTCTAAATGTTGACTTAACAATTCTAAGCATGCATGAAATTGACACATAAGATTTCGATCAACATGACCCTGGAAAAACCCCCATGGAGAAAATCAGTTTGGAGTAGATGTATATATAAGGCCTCAAATAAAAATTTACAACACAGAAAAAATATACAAGTGAACCTGGTATAATAGAAACCCTTCTTGGATGCCTTGGAGTCCCTTGAAGATGTTTCTGCTACTCTTGAAGCTAGGCACCCTTTTCCTTGGTGTACCCCTCTTCCTTAGCTAACCCTTGGACCCATTTTCTTGTGCATTTTCCTTTCCCTTTGAGATGCCTTGCCTTTGCCTTTTCCCACTTGAAACTTTGTGAAACCCTTTCCTTCTTTCCTTAGACTTAGCGCCCTCTACACAAGTGTGCCCTCCTCCTTTGCTTGGTGTGCACCGAGCCTTAGTGTGCCCCTCCTCTAGCAAGAACCAAACAATGGAATGGATGCGCCCTTAACCTCTTACTAGGACTCCCTTCAAGTAGTGTGCCCATCCTCCTCCATGAATACTCTCATGTATGTAGTGCTCCCTCCTTGAAGCAATGCGCCTCTCCTCCTCCAAGTGCACCCCTAAGCAAGGAACGTGCCCTCCCTCAAGTGAATATCTCCAACACTATGAAAGCAACTCCACTCATCCATTGCACCTTCCTCTCTCAATTATCCATTACCTTCTACCTTGTGCGCCCTCCTCTCTTCAAGAAATGCGTCCAAGTGCTCTTCTCCTTCTCCTCTCCTCTCAAATATCTCATGTGAAGAATGAATCTCATCTTTTCCATATTTCCTCCTTTATCTTCTCTTTGGCCAAACCCTAAAAGATAAATGGCCTAGATCCAATCTAGCCATGTCTAATAAATGGGTGAGATTTAATCCTAAAATATCACTTAGGAAACCCACTTTCCTTAGTTTTCCTCGTGTCCTTTAACTCGCCCACAAAGTGAATTAAATTTCACTTTAATGACTTAAGAGACATATTTCACTTTTGACTTAAACTCTTAAGTCAAAGTGAAATTAGAACATAAAGTAAAGTAATGAGGGTAATAGTCTCCCCCTTTGTGTTTAGAGACTCACAAACACAAGGGGACCACTTTCCAAGGTACCCAAATCTCAAAAGTTTGAAGAAAATTTGATGATGTGGAGGTCACTTTGGTGACTTGGCACTTGTTGAGGGTTAATTTCACCCTTATCTTTTGATGTGGATGCACTTTATTACCATCACTTGATTACTTATGTAGAAATTTGAAGAAGTCGTCCAATTTTGGGGTTAATTCATGGCTTGGGGTGAGACTTGTTAATATTATGGTAGTTGTGGGAGGTATCAACCTCCATGTGTAACCTATGACTAGAATAGAATATTTCAGAAGCTAGAGAAACCCTAAACATATGTGTGAGAACCCTAGAAGACAAGTAGACTCAGTAAAATAAATAATATTAAAGAATTACCCTCCAGAAAGAGAATTCGACCTAGAAATTTAACAATGGATCACTATAAATAGAGGGCACTTGAGCTCATTTGGACACACACACACACACACAAACACACACTTTCATTCAATATAAGTGGTGCACAATTCTAGAGGAGGAGTGCAACTGCAACGATTTCAGTTGGGTATTTGTATTGGTCTATGGTTTGGGACTTTCTTCTTGGTGCATTATCTTGGAGAAAGGTTCACTCTTGGTTAGTTGTGGGGTCTAGTTCTACTTTCAGAATCATTCTATCTATCAAAGGTTAAGGTGCTCGGGGGTGGTTGTGTGCCTATGGTTGGGTGAAAATATTGTGATATTGTCTATGGTGAAACAAGCACATCGAATATTTTAATAGGTTATGGGCCCACACTACCTTCAGGATAGTCTAAATGTTGTAAAGTAGAGCGACAGTTCCTTGGCAAGCTTGTTGTGGCACCAATTGCAATTGCAACTAGGGTTTCTGAATTTGCAGCTACAACAAACCCTAAACTAACTCTCTGGGCACTTCAAGTGAGACGTTTGGAGTAATTCTTGGACATTCTAGTGTGCCTTAGCCTAGCACGCCTCTTGGTACCTTCAACTAGAAAAAGTGTCAAGGTTGAATTTTTGGGTCAAAGTCAAAGTCAAAGGAAATAATGACTTATTCCATGAAGCCAAAGAACAATCTAGAAGGAGCTTCAAATTAAGAGCACGGAAGACAAGGATTGACCTCATCCTTTCTAAGAACAAAGTTATAGATATCGTGAAGGGAAAGATCAATGAACCACAATTTGAAGCAGGAAAAGAGAAGGAACCTCAGAATGTTGCAGCAATGGAGAAGTTCAAGGACAATGAAATCAATGTTATGAGTATCACTGTGGACTCTGTCAAATAACACTTGATACTCTACATATCCAATCTTGACTCATCCAAGAATATGTATGATGCCCTAGCTAACCTTTTTGCAGTCAGAAATATTGGACAAGTGATGAGTCTAAAGAATGAGCTTCATGACACAGATATGACTATGGATGACATTTTAGTCTCATACTTTGTGAGTATTTCTCAGTTGATAAATCAACTACAATCCATTGAAGAAGTTATTCCAGAAAAGTAACTTGTGAATATAGCACTTAATGGTCTTTCTAGATCATGGAATGCATTTGCTACAAGCATGAACACAAGGAAGGAGTTTAATACACTCGGAGAACTTTGGACATGTTGTGCACAAGAAGAGACAAGAATCAACTCAAAGGGAAGATCTCAAAAGGAAGAGGATGCTCAAGCATATGCAACAAAGTTCAAGAAACATGGAGGTAAGAAAACATTTGTTTCA
>JASDQU010258005.1:0-15814 GCA_032191745.1 Picea mariana | reverse complement strand
TGAATCCCTTGCCTTGCCTTTGCACACCTCAAAAACACTTGATAGCCTCCACAAACTCCTTCCTTTGCTGCTCCACACAATGAGAAAACAAAATGACAAAAAAAAAACCCAAATCGGGTCTTTAACCCGCGGCCCGCGCGACCCAGCCGTTTTTTACCCAAAAAACGCGCTTTTTACCGCTTTTTTCCCGCTTTTTTCAAAAAATCGCGTTTTTTTCAAAGTCTTAAAAAGCGCGCGTTTTTTTTAGTAAAAATCGACGCCTTGAAAAACGCGCGCTTTTTCCGCTTTTTGCCGTTTAAACGGCGATTTCTTCTTCTAGGTATGAAACTATCATTTTTTTCCCTGGACTTGTTATCGGTGATGCAATGTCCATGTGTGCAATTGCAAGGACTTTTCAACATATCCTTTATGAATCATAACTCCCCAATTTGGTGGTTTTTGGTCCCCAAAAGCTCGATAAATTAAAGAATCGGGCTCTTGGCTCAAGCTATGGCTATGGCTTTGGCTTTGGCCCCAGCACTATGCTCTAGCTCTCGATAAATTAAAGACTCGGGCTCTTGGCTCTAGCTATGGCTTTGGCTCCAGCACTATGCTCTATCTCTTAGCTCTAACTCTAGTTCTTGGCCCTTAGCTCTCATGACTAGCTCTGGCTCTTAGCACTAGCTCTTGGCTCTAGGCCTAGCTTCTTGAACTTCTAGGATGCAAATGATCTAATACCATTGATCCAAAATTTATCATGGATTTAACTCATAAACTAGAGTGGAATCACCCTCAAATTTTGACATTTAATTGTTTGTTCTCGTGAATTTAACACTAGAGTTAGATTCATTTATATGTTATTAAAACCTGCCACAATAGTTGATTGTACAAAAAGCAAAAACTACAATGGAGGACATTGCTACAAATGAAGGATCACTTTGCAAAATTTTAGAATAGAAACAAACATAGCAACCACATTAAAAAAAGTACATCCACGTCTTACTACACACGTAGATTTTAAATTGGAGAAACCCCTTACTTGGTTTTAAAAAACATCCAAAATTATATTAACTCTATAATAAAAACCTAGATACACAACAACCTATATATTGACTTATGCACTCGTACATGCTTTTCGAAATGTTCAAGCATCCATCCACATGTTGGCATAGGAGCTTTCCTTTCACGAGCTCTCTCTCTGCTTCACACCTTTACATCTCTCGCTACAACAACGGTTTTGTCTCTTGGTTGGTGGTCCTTCGAATGTTGCCCGATTCTTGTGTTCCCCTTGCTCTTTGTAATTGTGCCCCCTTCGAAAGTTACAAGCTATGAGCCCGATTACCATATGATTTGTGAATTGTCTTCCACCTTCCAATTGTCCGTCTTCTTACATCTTTTGATCCTTCATAAGTTGCCCATAGGAACCATTCCTGGTGATTCCCTCTTTAGCAATTGAAACCTAAAACTGGCTTTTTTTCTAGACTTCTTGATGGTGATGCAATGTCCACGTGTGTTATTGGAAGGATCCTTCAACAAATCCTTTATGACTCCAAATGATCGTAGCAAAATTGGGTATTAAAGACCTTCATGCGTTGATTCTATACCCACTTATGATAATTACTTTTAATGACGAATATAATGTTACCCACTTATGATAATTACTTTTAATGACGAATATAATGTTGAGAGAATTAATGAAGATAAAAAAAGATACAACTTTCTTTAACAACCAAAAATACGGTGAGCTTAGTTCTCGTTTACCTCTCTTTTGATGCAACATTTTCTATTATGCATTTCTCTAATACATCTCAACCATATAATAGTCTTCTAATTCAAATCAAAAGCCCATTCTTCCTACTCCAAATCCCTTTACATAGTCCTACTAAAGATTACAATGATTTTCTCCTTAACGGACATATTCTTACTTACTAGGAATATTATTAATTATTAGTTGTTATATATCATAGGTCATGACTATTTCTATCAATTAGGTCTAGTTTTAGCTTGGGTGGTTGGGAGAAATGATTGTTGTCCTCCTCACCCAAGCTCAATTCCCACCAGTGACATGTTGAGCTTTTAATGAGTATATTGTTGTAATGACCTTGAGCCATGTGTTGACAAAGCCTCGAGCTTCTGCAAAATCCAATTTACACTAGGTACCATCCTCAAAACAAAAAAAAATACCCAATGAATTTTCCCTAAAATATGTATTTCATGAATTTTAACTTTTCTTTTATTTTGTTAGTTTTTAATTTTTTTAAAAGATCATGACTATTCCTTTTAAAAGGGCACTATAACAACATATATATATATAGCAGTCCTCTCATTGTAATATGTACCAGTGACAATAAAATAATGCATTTATCTCTAATGACTTCTATTTGGTTAGGTGCCAATTATATTCTTGTATTCCCTAGTTATCTCATTTATGAGTAGTTTGTGTGTATCTTCTCATTTATGAGTAGTTTGTGTGTATCTTTGCAGATTCATGACAGAAGAATACATGAATGTTCCAACGAAGAGCATCTCAAACGAGGAAACTGCAATGATAGTTTAGCACTTAGTGGACTGAATAAGAAGGCTTTGATTTTAAGCAACCACAAAGCCATAGACAAGCCAATGTGGCATCCACAGTCGACATCTCTTTGACATGGATATATGGATATGTCGCACCCAGACTATGGTTTCGGGGCAGCCTTTTCGCTGTGGTCTACCCCACCCATATGGCATGAGTTTCAAAGGAATGGAGCCATATGGAAATTTTGGAATAGATACCCGTCAGACCTGGCACCTAAACTGAAAGAAATCCAAGAAACTCATTCTTTCTATTGCATAGACAAGCCAATGTGGCATCCACAGTCGACATCTCTTTGACATGGATATATGGATATGTCGCACCCAGACTATGGTTTCGGGGCAGCCTTTTCGCTGTGGTCTACCCCACCCATATGGCATGAGTTTCAAAGGAATGGAGCCATATGGAAATTTTGGAATAGATACCCGTCAGACCTGGCACCTAAACTGAAAGAAATCCAAGAAACTCATTCTTTCTATTGCATAGACAAGCCAATGTGGCATCCACAGTCGACATCTCTTTGACATGGATATATGGATATGTCGCACCCAGACTATGGTTTCGGGGCAGCCTTTTCGCTGTGGTCTACCCCACCCATATGGCATGAGTTTCAAAGGAATGGAGCCATATGGAAATTTTGGAATAGATACCCGTCAGACCTGGCACCTAAACTGAAAGAAATCCAAGAAACTCATTCTTTCTATTGCATATCCTTCGGACATGTTATTTGCAGGACTTCACAAAAGAAAGAGGGAAATGACAGAAGTAGATAAGTTACAAACCTGATTGCGTGAAAGTAGAATTGCTAGCTGTCGGCAATCTTTCATTGCAAGTCTGTACAGAGGCAAACCCGGAGGACAGCCCTCTGGTTTAGCCCACTCAAATTCGGACCTGGTTGCCCTTCTAAGGGCATCAAAATGCTGAGAGTTGCGCACCAGAAAGTAAATTCCCTGTTGCAACCCCACCACTCTGTGAACAAACAAAACCATATGTAACTCCGACTTCCAAGCAAGAGACCTAAATGGGACTTGTTCCTGTTCACCCTGACTTTCCGCATTCATCCCAGACGGTAGTGCTTTTGAAAGAATCTGATAAAATGTATTCCTATCTATACTGTGTTTTCCATCCATCTTATCAGCGCTGCGCCGCTTCCGAACAACCTCCCTAATGCTGAAGGATTTATATGATTCCTCCGAAAAAATGTGAGCTTTTGGGAAAGGGGCGACTTTGATACAGGGTTCAAATTCTGTGAATGGTTTCTTGACAGCATTTGCAGTTCTGTAAATAATGTCCCAACACACATGTTCCTTGCTGAGCGCATTGGGGTGGCCCTTGAATTCAATACCACGAAATCTAGAAACAATAGAACTCAAAGACACATGATCGATTCTCAATTCTGGTTGAGAGCCACCTGAAACATTGCCCGGAAAAACCGCCAACAAGCAGACGGCGTGCTCCTGCTCAAGCTCCGGCATGTAGCTCTTCACTGGCCGTTCGGGAATGGCCACTGGCCGTTCGGGAATGGCCACCTCTTTCTGACCTGCCAAGCCCAACAAAACGTCCAATTGATCGCAACCCAGATCATCAATCAGCCTGGTATCCCAACCCAAAACTGCCGCGGCGATCGAGACCGCCCCAATGGCATGACCCGCGTCGTGATTACAGGAACGGAAAGCTCTTTCTCCATTCCTCCAGGCGACCCGCCAGAGAATTGAACTCAGTCCAACAAAAAACGTATTAATCGGGAGCCCTTTGCTCAGTTCCGCCCATAAATCCAGAGGTATCTCTGCTCGGACTTCCAATTTGTGCTCCTTAGGGACGTAGTGGGCTACAAATGCGGTTTCAGAAATCCCACTCACAGGGCCGCTGATTATATAACCCTCGGTGGGGTGCAGATTTCCGCTGCTGGGATTGACCCTCAGAGAGCAGGTGCGCAAACTGGTGGTTTGCCAGGCCGAGAGCGCGAGGCTGTCGTAGAAGAACTGAGAAATGGTGGCTTTGTCGAGCGGTTTCGTGGCGGGGAACTGCGAGAAGAGGTGGGGATATGGGGGATCATCGGTGGTGGTTTTGTCGGGCGGGAAGTGGAGAAGACTGATCTTCGGGGCGGTCTCATAGCGTCGAAAGGGATTGGGCTGGTTTGCCCAGTCGACGTCACGAGGGCCGCGGGGGTATTTGTTGAAGGATAGCTTTGTGTGCTCGTGGTATTTTATCACTGCCGACAACTTTTCCGGCAGAGTTGGGGTCGGAGTTTGGTGTTGTGGGGGTGCAGCGGAGGCCATGGTGGTCGTTTTGCGGGAAAATATGGCTTTGAGGAAAGCCATGGGTCTCAGAAAGATTGCACAGCGACGCGGTGGTAATGCAGACGCCGAGGTCGTTGCCATGGATGGGATTGGATTTCTAACACGGAATTTTAAAAGAGGCGTGCCATTGTATGTTAAATAGTAATTTTTTTAATTTGTATTTCAAGGTTTTTCAGTTCTAGAAACGTAGCCCACGTTACTTGCGATGGTGCGGTTGGGGTTGCAAGTTTGGCATAATTTCGGTGAGGCCGATGCTCTTTTCGGTTGTTGCAGGGTGTAGTTGCGGCCAAACATAAGCAACGATCCTTTTCTTTTGGGTTCCGCTTTTAGTTGATTTCATTCTTTGGTATCTTTTGAATTTAAAAACAGTTTTACTATTATTATTCTATTCTATTAGGAATCAAGTGAACTTTTCTTTTCAATTTCATATGTATCAAAAAATTGATGATCTCTTAATAATTCAACAAAAGA
Organism: Picea mariana; assembly: GCA_032191745.1. NCBI lineage: Eukaryota > Viridiplantae > Streptophyta > Pinopsida > Pinales > Pinaceae > Picea > Picea mariana. The sequence goes on along the minus strand of JASDQU010258005.1, from coordinate 10,489 downwards.
AACATGTGATCTTTTCAATTACATATGGATCAAAAAATTGATTATCTCTTAATAGTTCAACAAAAGAATATAACATGTTCTAAGCTTGTTCGTGGTGTCTTTATTCTAGGAAAGGCATACTAAAAACAAAATATGATAAGTACGTGACATGATAAAACTACTTTCCATTTAAAGCTAGGAAGTCATTTTAGTGTTTCTTACTTTAAAATAAGAAGTATATATCTGCATTGACTATATCTCTTTTTATAGATTCTTAAAAAAAAAATCATCTAGTAGGATACTCTGAAGCTTTTTTGATAATGAATCTGCTTCAGAGTTGAATTTCCTGTGCACATGCATAAATTTGATTCCATCAAATATTTTTTTAATCTCTTGATTTTATCTTTCCAGGTATTTAGATATAGCAGGTTCAAATTTGATTTGTCATTAATCCAGTCAATGGCCACCTTTGAATTTCCAACCACCATCATCTTGTTTATGGATAATTTAGAAGCAAAGTGTAAGAGACCCCATAATCCCAAGATTTATGCTTTCATATTGTTTCCTTTACCACCAACAAAATGAACTCTGAATAAGTGATCTCAGCTAATTTTAAGAAAAATACCAATGCCACAAAAATCATCAACAGTTGTGCCATCAAAGAACCCTATTGGAGTATCATCAAAGAAGATTGGATTGAGGATGTATTCAAATTTGTCAACTTTGGAAGCCCCAGTGTGTCCTTTAATTGAAAGAAGGATTTTAGTGACTATACTGGAATCCTATCTGCGCCAATTCTCAAATAATAATTTATTCTTGTACTTCCAAATGCCCCAAATCACCAGAAAGGGAATATGTCGCATATTTGGGTATTGAGTGAACCAGAGTAGCATATTATCTTCTAAAGAAGAAGAACTCCAAGCTTCTGGAATCTTCGGATAACTTAGGACATCTTTCCAAATGGATTGAGAAGTTTCACAATGCACAAAGATATGTGTGGTCGTCTCTTCATCTCTAAGACAGAGACTACATGTCGAAGGTCCAATTCCACCCATTTTCCTATAATTTGCATCAGTAAGAATACAATCCTTCAAACATAGCCACATAAAACAAATAATTTTAACTGGGATACTTACTTTCCAAATAGTCTTATACCACCATCTATTTTCATCCAAGAGGTTAATAAAAGAAATGGATTGATATGCTAAATTAGCAGTTACAGAACCCATAGCTCTGTTCCAAGCCAAACTATCTTATCACTCAAATCATTAAGAGAGATTCCACTGCTCCACAACATTAAAAGAAAGTTGTTCAATTATGTAGCCATCTTGTCTGACCAACCAAGGTGATTAGCCTCAAGCCATCCTTGTTTAGTACTGGCATCATATGAGAAAGTCGCATGTGCTAAAGAGAAGATTTGCAAATTGGTAAGATGTTGCATTGAAGGACCTGAGAGTCTGAAAGATGCATTACCTCCGATGAAAGGATCCAACCCAATGATGACCTGTTTACCACATCCAATCGACCAAGTCAACCACTGCTTAATGATAGGCATAGAATGCATGAAATTTTTCCAGATAATAGAGGCTACCAGGAACTTACAATCTTCTTTGTGCAGCCAAGAAGTCAGGTCGATACCTTTAAGATATATCTTTTTTAGTACCAAATTCCACAATCCTTTATCGGATAGACCTCTCCAGCATGACTTGGCAGCCAAGGACTGGGCGAACCAATATATATTTCAAATACCCCATCCACCATTTTCCTTTGGTCTAGCAATGTTTTGTTATTTAATTAAGTGGAATCCTGTATCTTTTCTAGCTCCTCTCCAAAAGAAATTTGCAATGAGTTGTTGGATCTTATGGAGGATGGAGGAAGGAATCTTGACTAGACTAAGCCAATACACAGGGAGGCTTTGTAACACAGATTTAGCTAAAATAAGCCTGCCTCCCAAAGAGAGCCAACAAAAAGACCAATTTTCAATCCTCTTATCAACCTTTTAAATCATCCATTTCCAATCTGCCACTCTGTAGTTGTTAGGTTTTAAATAAAATCCCAAGTATTTCATACCTTTGTCAATACTAATAAATTGTATATTGAATGTTGCCTGCAACCTTTGCTCCAGACTGGGATCTATATTTTGTGCAAGGAAGCATGACTTATGGCAATTAACATCCATACCAGAGGCAAGACGATAATTTCTCAAAATAGATTGAAACTCCATCCAATCCTCAAATTTACCAATGCCTAAAATGAGAACATCGTCAACAAAGAAAAGATATGAGATGATAGTCTCGGAAGCAACTTTGAAGCCATGAAAAGACCCTACTTCCACAACCTTCTTCAATAATTTGCTAAAACACTCGACAACCAAAAGGAACAACAAAGGGGAGAGAGGACAACCCTGTCGTAAACCTCGATAGCTCTTAAAGAATTCAGTAGGGGAGCCATTTATTAAAATTGCCATGTTAACAGAAGTTACACATGCCATAATCCATTGGGTAACCTCCCATTTTAATCCAATATGAATTAACAACAACCGTAGAAATTGTCAACTCACTTGGTCATATGCCTTCTTTAAGTCCAACTTGAGAATAATTGAGCTTAACTTCTTAGACTTAACAGTGCGTAAACACTCTTGAGCTATCCCCACAACATCATAGATCAATATATCTTTAAGGAAGCCAAATTGTTCGAAGGATATACTTGATGCCAACTTGTCTTTCAGTCGGGAGGCAATGATTTTAGAGATAAATTTATTACAAAGTTACAGAGGGTTATAGGCCTAAAATCATGAAAGGATTCTGGCTTGCTCACCTTGGATCTAAGGGAAAAGAAAGGAGCATTGAGAGCTCATGGCATATGACCAATACAACTAGATTCCTCAACTGCCTTGTGAAGATCCTCCCCCAAAATGTCAAAGAAATTCTGGAAGAGTTCATGTGTCCACCCATCCGGGCCAGGGATTTTATCCTTAGGCATTCTACTAACAATTTCCTTAACTTCCTCTAAAATGACAGATTTTCCAATCTCGTCGCTTTCTGCATCATTAAAAAACCTAGGCACATCCTTGAGTACTTTGATCTGATTACATGTATCCTCTGCCTCTATCGTACTGAATTGGGATTTGAAATGTTTAAATGCAATCTCCTTAATATCATTTTCTGAATATTTGTAGCATCCTTCATCATCAGTTATATCCCAGATAGTGTTTTGGCATCTTCTTTGGGAAGCAAATTTATGAAAAAAAATCGTGTTCTTGTCACCCTTATTGATCCATATTGCTCGACTTCTGAACCTCCAAGTGGATTCTTCTGTTGCTAGTATTTTATCCTTCCTTTGTTTAAGGGACCTGAGTAGATTAAGATCCTCCTGCACGAACCCCTGTGACGGACAGTTCTAAAAAATCTCTGACATTTTTTGTTCAATGCTAAGAAGTTCTGAGTGATTTTTTTTTTTGTTTGTCTGCCAAAGGACGACTGATTTCTCTAAGTTTTTTAATTTTGTGCACAATAGATGGATAGAAGAAATATCCGACCAATTTTCCATAGTTTGCCAAGTGTTCCTAACAAGAGAAGAAAACCTCGGATCAGATATCTAGGTGCTATTGAATTTAAAGGGAGGGTCAAATTTATGGGAAGACTTCTCAAGTTGTAAGCACATCGGATTATGATCTGATATGGTGGAGTTTATGATCCAGGATCTAGTTTTACTATGACTGCCAAATAGGGTTTCATCAATAAGAAACCGGTCCAATCTTTTTGAGATACAAGTTGTTCCAGCTCTGCCATTTATCCAAGTAGGAGCCAATTGAGTCGATTGGATATCCACTAATCTAGTAGTTTGTAGAATATTTGAAAAGTAATATGCAAGAGGGTCACTCCTATCCAAGTTTCTCCACACCTCCCGGAATGAAAGAGTGAAATTAAGGTCGCCTCCAACTATAATGCCCTCTTCGCTCAGTAAACCAGAGTCTAAAATGGGTTGCCAGAAACTTTCCCTTTCTTTATATGGTGCATAATAGTTGAGGAGTTTCATCTTTTCAGTAGATTGCTTGAATCTTCCCTCCAGAAAAATACTTGCATTGGTGCTAAATGAACATAACTCAACATAAGCTAGGTTCCACCCAGTCAATAATCCACTCGAACGTCCATTTGGATCCAGAGCTACAACGTTCCACATCGAAAGACATTGAAGAAAAAAACTTTTAGCCTTTTCTCCATCCACCAAGGTTTCATGAAGGAAGACAATATCTGGGTTAACCTGTTTCAGAAGTAATTTGAGGGATGCAATTTTTGTGGGTCCCCCAAACCCACGGAGGTTGAAGGAAAGAATAATCATAAGGGAATGACATAGGGAGGATGGCTTGCTCTAAGGGTCGGGATGGGAACCCTATCGGAAATAGGGTTCAAGGATTCAAGGAGAAAAGGTTCTTGAGAACTGTCTAGTTCTAAAACAATGGGGGACAATGCTCCAAAATGTGCCAGACCACCTTCAATAGCCCTGGGAGGTTTCTTTGGGATACGGGGTCGAGACTTTTTCCTGATAGTCACATTGGAATGATCTGTATTGGAGGAAGGCTTAGTAGTAATGTTGGAAATAGAAAGAAGTGAGTGCGATAAGGCGTTGACAACCTTGGTCTTAAGGTTAAGAGAGCAATTTAACAGAGTCTCATTAAGACAAATATCTCCACCTAAGGGAAAAACAGGACAATCTGAGGCTATACAATCGCCACCAGAGGGAACACTGGGAGCTTCTAAAACCACAAGAGTAGGGGAAGAGCCTGAAATTCCAGTTCTAGACAGTCCCAAACCTCTAGATATTAACTTACCAAAACCCACATGAATGGCAAGGACGTCAACCATCGAAACACAGCCCGAGGGGGAGAGACGTTGTGTATCACCAGGAGAGCACAGAGGAGTGTTTACAGAACCCAAACCCTTAGAATTTAAGCCAGGACGAACACCTGAAACATCAAACTTCTTCATAAGAAGGTCCCAAAAGTCTTTGAAGATCTCAAGAACCCAACTTTCATTATTTCTTAAATAATCAAACTCATTGGAGGAGATATGATTAAAGAAGGATGGGAATCATGATAAGATGGTTTGGCATGTTGACACACATTCTTACTTCGTGTATTAATCTTAAAATGAGAGGAAGTACCCAGAGGTCCAAAAATAATAAAATAATAATAATATTTTTAGTCTCTTTTCTAATAAGAATTTTAGTTTTCGCCTCGAAGTCGAATAGTGTTGATAGCCTATTATTTTATATGTTTTTAAAAAAGTTTTCCAATGTTGTGTACAATTATTTATTAATTTCTTTTTTTTAAATTAAAAATCCTTTATGAATTTTAAAAATTTATATTCACATTTTTTATTGATCTACCACATAGGCCAATATTTGTTCCTTATTTGTTGGACATCAAATTGGTTTTAAAAATGCATAAAACTAAATTACACTATTCATCCAAAGGATTGGTTGAAATGATGCATGTTCTCTCACCCTCACATGTCTCTATGTACATTAATAACACTGAGCTCCCTGCATTTAATAAATGTTGGAATGATCAGTCTGTCACTGCAGTCAATGGATTCAATCTTTCACGACAGTCAATAGTTTGTCACTACAATCGATGGCTTGTCGTGGCCATTTGCATGCCCATCTACAAATCCAAATCACAATGGACCTAAAAATCAAAGCCCAATAGATCCGAAAACCACTCTTATCTATTGTTTGAGTCGACTTTGTTTTATCCTTCGCATTAAACTATTGTTACTAAGGCTAACACGACTATGTTGTGGCGGTGGTTGCTATGTATACATATCACCTTGCATATGAATTAACCCACTACTTCTTAGCTTATGGTTCTATAGTGTTGTTCTATGTATTGATACTTGCACAAGATTCTTCATGGCCTTGGTTGGAGGAAGAAGATACCTAAGCAGCCTCCAACCTAGGTTTCTTCAATAGTAACCATGGTATTTAGCTTTCATCCCTATGCAAACACAAATCATTGGTCTTTCTAATCATAAGAGCTCAACAAAGCCAAGTAAATTATCTCGGAATGACATAAGATGTATTCAAATATAAAAACGTTTAAAGGAGAATAGGATAGAAATTGTTGAATGTTCACATCACTTCAGTGAGAAGCTTATAGGTATTCACGACAGTTCAATTCCACCTATGAATGGATATTCATATTAGACATTTAACATGATAGTGTTCAAAATAGGGTGACTATAAATAACATGAATTTCAAAGAGTAATTTTTTCTTGCTTGCTAGATCACAACTATTTCCCTTTGAAGGTTTCAACATGAGCCAACATTAGTTATAATCGGTGAAGAAATATTATATAAAGTTCTACCTTATGAGCTCAAACCGTTGACCAACAAAATTCTTATAAATTTGGAGGTATAAATCTTGTTTGAGTGTTTTAATTAATTATCTACTTTTGCATTTAGAATCTCTAGTACTGTGGAGAATATGCCCATGGGCATTTAGAAACTATAAATTAATCACTATACATGATCTAAACTATTCATCTATTGAGATATTAAATAGGGAGAAATATATAGTCTACCTATTATAATCACTCACTTGTTTTGGCCTCATGTACCAATTAGGGTCCATAGTAGTTTTTGGTAAGAGATGTATACTTGACAAAATGGGAAACACACATACATAACATGATTCAAGAGTATGGATCAAATTGGGCATCTAATATATCTTTACATATTTGAGAGAATTCAAACAATAAGTTTTGTAGTCAAATTTGTAGAAGGTGATAAAAAAACCTAACATTGTTGAGGCAATTTTCTGGATGTGATGTGCCATTTAGACAATCGCAAACAAACATTACCAGTTTCAAATAATCATAGCCACGACTCTCTTTACTCAACATACAAGTGTCGCATCTTTGTTCTTTGCTCGGGTCAACCTACCATTTTATCTCAAAACCTTGCATTAGGAATGTCTTATTATTAAACCCCTGAATTAGCTAGAGAACCTTATCCTTGATTGGTAGTTGAAGATGCATTTTACAGACGTATGTCCCCTCAAGTCTATATCTTCATTGAAACCGTAGTACCAAAGATTTCCACATAAACTTAATTGCAAAAAGGAAATAACAAAACCCAGAAAGATTGATAATGTCATAGAAACAGACATTACACGTGAAAATTTGAAGAAAGGGGAATACATTTGTGTACAACCCTCTAAATAACACACACATAAGAGCTTTGAATTCAAACAAGAATCAAATTTTAAATTGGAAAGAGAAGTCCCACTCACTACAAGAACAACACCTTCTAGCTGAGGTTTTTGTGAAGGTTTTTAGTGTAACAAAATTTGGCAAAATTTTCAAAAAAAACTCCATTACAACCTCCTATATTGGCTATGGAGGTTTTAGTGGATGTTCTATATAACTGAAAAAATTTGGGTAGGTGAAGGTTTTTTTGTTTTGTTTATATGTTTCTTGTTAAAATGAACCGATGCATATTGAAACAACGCACCGGTACATTAATATAATCAAATGCACCTGTACATTAATATAATAAAAACGCCCCAGACTTGAATATGATAAAAAACACCCGGGTGCATTTATAACTAAGATGCATTGGTTCCCCCTTTTTCGTCGTATGCATAGTACCGATGCTCTTATAATTACTATGCATCGATTCTGCGTTCTTCTCTTATGATGCACTAGTGCACTTTAGTATTTTTTCCGCCCCGATGCAATCAAGTTATAGATAGCACCAGTGCACTTTAGGATTAGTACATGTCGGTGCAGTTACATTATAGTTAGCCTCGATGCAATAATGTTATTTGGAGACCCGATGCATTTAATATAGAATGTGCCATGGTGCCTCTGTAATTAGTACGTATCGATATGTCGATATCATTATTTTTAGTATGCACTTGTGTGTATAATATAGTAAAGGTACGAGTGTATAAATAATATTTAGTTGAATGATGCGTATAATAAACATAACTCATCGATACGGTAAAAATTTTAGCACACCAGTTAATATTTCAAACATGAGCACTGTACAATTTTGAAACGATAAATATTATTGTACGTTATATCGTTTATGGAACGGTGCATTTTCTCAATAGTACATGTCAATGTGTTATTTCAATTAATATGTACTGGTACGTATGACTCCTCAAAACACAACGATGTCTATATTATGGCTCTAGTGAGTTCAAAAGAATACAATGCATTGATATGTATATATTTTAATTCATTGTTTTTTTACAAATTTTCAATTAATTATTTCAAAATCAAATATTTTTTTTAAATGATATTGTAAATTATATTTATGTTATTGCATTAATGTGTTATCCAACTAATTAAAGATCTGTTATTTGTATCAATGTAAATCATCCACATATTATTTATTCATGAACGCAACATTTTATAACATTCGACAATGCAATGAAATCATAAACTCATTTTATTATGTATGAATCAGAGACTTGTTATCGCTTAGTTTGTAGGATAGGTTTAGTAGCTTGCAGGCAAGAGTCAAACTGGTGCAACAGAAGCTTCCCCACCCACTGTCACCTCGATGGGGAGCTCTTTCTATTCAGGGTGGCTAATCCCAAGGGAGACGTCCCTAGGTAATCTGGGGTTTTGAAAGGCTAAGGTTAAGAAGGATCAAGGTAAGTTTTTCCTTTCACAGATTATCGCCAAAGAAGATAGTCAAAAAGAAGGTATTCCACAGAATAGGCACATGTTTGCGAGACAAGGCAATAATAAAGCTAAAACATGTCACAGTGGTTAGTACTTCATAAATTAATGACTATCTTTAATATATATGAGCATAAATAAATGTAATTATTGACGAAGTCAATGATTGCAATAAAGACAATGGCTTATGATATTACTTCTTCAATAAATACAAAATGATACTTGCATTCAATGTACAAAATCAATCCTTGTATTATCACAACGCATTAAATGTGCTCATACACACACACACACACACACACACACACACATATATATATATATATATATATATATATATATTGTTGTTGTTGTGTCACTATACTACTAAGGGTGACGTCAGCCCTATTCTAGGTTAGTTTTGGTAAATATTGAGGTGAACGTTTTGCTTATTAGGTCAATGAAGATACTCAACACTTCAATATCTATCAACAGATGACTTAGCCACAACTTTAATACCAAGCAAAAGTTTATAAGAGGCAAGACGTCATCTTAGGGTTAGGGTTAGTAGGTCGCTAAGGTTAGTTAGGGTTTCAATTTAAGAGTTTTGAGAAGGTTGTTTTAACACTATAGACTCAATGTTGCAATTCTAGACTAGTGCCTTGGGTATTATGGAGTCAAGGAGTGAGACTAAAGGCTTGGAAGGATCTAAATCTAAGGACGGGAGAGTTAGGCTTAATGGTGTTGCAATAGCAGGGCCATGAAGTCAAAACCCTAAGGGGAGAAGGCTCATTCTGGTGTAGCTTAAGCTAGGCCTCATGCTCCTCCCTCTTTCCTTAAAAATCCTTGGCAAAAACGACTAACTTCAAAACATAAATCTAGGGCTGAAAAGTGTTGCAAAGACAAGGCCTTTCAAACCCTAAAGGTCAAAACCCTAAGTGTAAACTCAATTAGGCCTAGGACGTCTTCCTTCTTCAATTTATGTTTCAAAACTAACTCAGAAAAAGGGGAACTAGTGTAGCAACGGTTAGGCTATGTTCTCCTTTTTCAATGGCTAAACAAGTCTTCTATCATGGGGACATGAAGCAAGGACCTACTTGTGTGCTTGCTCCCTAGGGTTTCAATGACTAAGCAAAATAATAACGAAGTAACCATAAATGTAAGAGATTTAACCTACAACCATTCAATCAAGAAGTTTTGCATGAAAAATACACTTACAAATCAATGAAGAGCTTATCAAACCCTAGTTGTAAATCTTCCAATGATAGAAAACACCATAAATATGCCAAGAATGATTCTCCACAAGTGTAGCGCCTCAACTCCAAGAGCAAATACCAAGACAAAAGACTAAAAATGATCCTCTCACAAGAGAGTGCGTTGTGTTATGTCTAAAATGAGGCTCAACGTCCTCAATTTATATCATCCAAATGACCTTTAATTACAAAAATAGGTCATTAAAACAGCCGACAAGGCTGACTTAACAATATTACATTATTTGTCACATTAAATGCTAAAAATGCCAAAAAATGAGCCAAAAGGGAGACGCCAGGCCCCTCTGAGGGAGACGTTGGCCCTTTTTGGGCAAGATCAGCATCCAAGAAGTAAAACATTGGCCCCTCTGGGGCTCCTGCAACCTGCCACACGTGCCAAATAATCCCAGCACACTGCCACATGCTCCAGAAAACGTCCAGCCTGCCCTGGGTGGCGTCCTGTCCATTAAAGCCATCATCTCATCTGCAGGGGTGATCCTCCCTAGGTCGATCTCTGCCAAAGTGTCCCGGTGAGGACGTCCTTATGTCTTCTTCGTGCAAGGGCTCATCATGACGTTGTCCTG
>JASDQU010257998.1:0-10623 GCA_032191745.1 Picea mariana | reverse complement strand
CCCATTGTTCCAAGAACACCTACATATCATATTCTTAAGTTACCAAGAACATTGGTCTATGACCACAAAGGGTTTCTTGGAGTGATAACAAATTGGTGCCATTGTTGGGGAAATGAAATTTAAGCTCTTCTTTCCTGGGATACGACATAGAGCCGATCTTTGAGGATAGACAAAGATTAGAAATTTTATTGGTTGTAACTATCTATCTGGCGACTCCATAATTTCATCTTGGCTTCTAAGAGGATCAGTACCAGGGTGAATCCACAAGAATCACCTGTCACACTAGTGCCCAATCCATAACTAATTCTCAGAAGAGGAAAAACAATTCAGGGTCAAGCTTCAAAATCAGACACAGAAGGTAATCTTCTCTTTAGTTTTGGAAAATCTACTACAGAAAAATTTGAATTGTTTTCCAAGAGTGTTGATCAAAACGCAACTCTAACTACTGTAGAAGAATCAAGTCTTTTTTATCAATAGGAAAATATCAGTGATCTTGAATTGATAGATTCAAAATTGGTTGAAAAAGCATCTAAGACCTTAGAAAGAAATCATAGTTCTTCCTCTCTTGAGTCTTTTCATTCACAGCAGAAAGAAGATCATTTAAACATCTACACTAGCCTCCTTGTTGTAGAACATCTTCTTCAAGAGTTGTCTGCTAAAGGTGAAGAAAACTTAGCTGAACAGCTTGCAAATTTTTACAGAGCCTCATATCAAGCCTCTTTCCCATTAGAGAATTCACCTCCTTTACATTCCCCCAGTGTTGAGGAATCAAAGAAAAAACTATCACCTTTCTCACCCCTGATCATTATGGTTGCACCACCTCCTTTGACCAAGATGCAACAAATCCTAGCTGCTAGGTATGTGCCACTAATATTTCCAAACCTAGTAGCAGCTATGCCGACATGAGACTATCATAAGTATATGCCCAAATTCATAGGTGAGGGAAATGTGAATGTTGAAGAACATATTAAGGCTTTCTACAGTTATGCTGAAAACATTAATATTGAGGAGGAAGATGTTTGGACCTGAGTTTTTGTCCAAAGCTTAGATGGCCATGCTAGGAAATGGTTCAAAGAAATTCCTATTGGTTCCATAGCTGGCATTGAGATATTAGATGATACCTTCTTGAAACATTGGGGTAATAGAAGAGATTTTCTATACTACATCACTAAATTTGGAAATCTAAGGAAACAAAATGGTGAGTCAGTCTCTGATTTCACTAAAAGGTTTAACCGGATGTACAGTAAAATACCAGCAGAGATAAAACCTTCAGATGCCTCTACCAAAATCACATAGTCTGATTATTTTGACTCAGAGTTCTATCTATTGTTGAGAGAAAGGAGGTCACCAACGCTATCTCTGATGTAAGATGCTGCCCTTGAGGTGGAATCAAATATTTTGGCTGCTCAAAAGCTAAAGGGAAACTCTGATAGGAGAAGGCCAAGAAATGAAGCTTCTTCTTCATCAAGTGCTGACCCAAAGTTAGATAAAATGGATAAGATGTTAAAGTCTCTAACCTCTGAGATATCTAAGCTCAAAATTGAAAATAAGCAGCTTGTGAAGGGAAGGGGCACTTATGATTATGTAGGTATGCCCAACAGAATGCACTAGCCTCTCCCAAAAGGAGCACAATCCATGTTAAGCAAAAAGATTAGACATCAGAGAATCAAAAAACAGATCCTTTAAAAGAAAACGCATCAATTCCTCCCAAGAAGACTGTTGTCCCTGTCAAACAACAAATTCAAAAAGGTCATACTCCTACTGACCAGCAAAGAATTCAGAAATATCCTTCAAATGAGGTAAAGGTCTCTGATAAAATACCCTATTCTTTTAATTTTGAGTTTGAAATACAAAAAGTTAAAATTCCCATCCCTTTGGTTGAGTTAATGAAAAATGAAACATTCAAGAAAGATAWCCTCAAAACTCTGGATCCCAAATTCATATCCCCTTCTGTTGATATTCTCAATATATATGATGAAAAGCCAACCATTACTCTGGGCCAAATGATAGAAGATAGAGATGAAAGATGTCCACATTTTTACATCTCTCTAAATATTCATGACAGAACACTACATAATTGTTTGTTGGACTCTGGTGCTTCTCACAACTTAATGCCAAAGGCAGTCATGGATGAGCTTGGGTTAGAGATTACTAAGTCTTACCATGATCTTTCCTCTGTTGACTCTCGGAAAGTCAAATGTCTCGGAATGATCAAGGACTTGGCTATAACTTTAACCCAAGCATCCATGAAAACTATGGTTATGGATATAGTAGTGGAAGACATCCCNAACCATAGTTTTCATGGATGCTTGGGTTAGAGATTACTAAGTCTTACCATGATCTTTCCTCTGTTGACTCTCGGAAAGTCAAATGTCTCGGAATGATCAAGGACTTGGCTATAACTTTAACCCAAGCATCCATGAAAACTATGGTTATGGATATAGTAGTGGAAGACATCCCACCTAAATTTGGATGCTTGTTATCAAGATTGTGGATGAAGAGGCTAGGTGGCACTCTTCAAATGGATCTCTCCTATGCTACTATCCCTGTTTTTGGAGGAGTAAACAGAAGGCTATAGAGGTAATCACAGCTGGCATATGTAATCAGTGACGAACAAAATCCATCCAACCATCCTATCTATTTAGTCGACACAAGTATGGGATCTTGCATTTTACAAATAGATGATTCATTACCAGATGCATTGTTGCTTAGGAAGTCCACAGTTCAGTCCACAGAAGTAGAAGAAGACGATCTTTGGACCATGTTCTTTGATGGTGCTTGTACCAAAGAATCAGCAGGAGCAGAGGTGGTATTGATTTCTCCTTCAACTAAAACTTCTCATTTGTCCTTTAAGCTTGATTTTAAAGTGACTAACAACATTGTAGAGTATGAGGCACTTCTCCTGGGATTAAATGCATTCAAAGAGATGGATATTAAAAGATTACATGTATTCAAAGATGTAGATTTAATCATTCAACAGGTAAACAAGTCCTTTCAAGCAAAACATGTCAGGCTAAAAGCCTATAGAGATGAAGTTTTGAGGGCAATTCATACTTTTACAGATTTCAAAATTTCATATGCACCCAGAGAAATGAATGAATTGGCTGATTTATTGGCTCTGTTAGCCTATGATTTTATACCTCCTCTACCTCATAAATTGAATTACGAAATTCAAGTTAAGTATAGGCCATCCCTCCCTGACAATGTAAAATTCTGGAAGGTTTTCGAGGATGATGCTGAACTCATTAGATTTCTTGCAGTAATAGATGAGTTTGCAGAATTGCAAAATTGATCAGGAGAATGAACATGACGATGAAGCTGAGAAGCCAAAGTTTAGAAGAAAAATTGCAGCACTTGAAATAGTACAGTTGTCCACCAACAGAATCCCTAAAGGTTTGGTCCCTTTAGAAAAATGTTTTGATAATAATGATGTGGTTGTCAAATTGGAAAAGGGGGAAATAGATTTAGAAGTTTTGCAGTATAATGTAGCCAGTGAACAGGATCCTAAATATGTCAACTTAGCTTCACATTTGACTAAAAAACAAAAGGCTGATTACAGTGAACTGTTAAAGGAGTTTGCTGACATCTTTACTTGGCAATATGATGACTTGAAGACTTTCGACACAGAGGTGATTCAACACAAGATCCCCTTGAACAAAGATACGAAACCATTTGGGAAGAAACTTAGATCTTTCAATCCTATGTTGCTTCCTACAATGGAAAGGGAAATCAAGAAGCTATTAAACCCCTGAATTATCATACCTCTCATATACTTAGAATGGATTGCAAATCTTATATCAGTCAGAAAGAAGAATGGAGAAATCAGACTCTGTGTGTATTTTAGAAATTTGAATAAGTGCTCTAGGAAGGACAACTACCCTCTGCCCAAGATGGAACATATTTTGTAGAAGGTGTCAGGATCAAAGGTGATGTCTTTTATTGATGGGTTTTCTGGATACAACCTGATCACTCTCCATCCAGATCATAGAGAAAAGATTGCCTTTACCACTCCATGGGGTACGCTTATGTATGAAAAGATGCCTTTCGGATTGATGAATGCAGGAGCAAAATTCCAAAGGGCGATGGACATTGCTTTCATTGGGGAGAAAGACAAATTCGTCTTGATATATCTTTATGACATTACTATTTTTTTGAGCATCCATGAACATCATTTGCAACACTTGAGAAAGACATTCCTAAAATGTCGAAGGTATGGAATTTCTCTTAATCCTAAAAAATCTAATTTTGCACACAAGGAAGGGAAATTACTTGGACATATTGTTTCATCTAATGGGGTGAGGATCGACCCAAAAAGAGTAGAAGCTATTAAAAGTTTGTCTCTTCCTAGATCAAAGAAGGACATTCAGTCTTTCCTTGGGACTATAAACTTTATCAGGAGGTTTATAGAAAACTTTGTAGAACTCACAAAGCATATCACTTCTATGTTAAGAAAGAACTCCATAGTAAAATGGACTGAAGAAGCCAAACACTCATTCAATGCTATCAAAGAAGCCATTATGATAACCCTTGTTTTAATCAGCCCCAACTTCGCCAAATGGGTTTTATATCTTTTCATTTGCTTTGAAAGATACAATTGCAACAGTACTATTGCAGAGAAATGTCGATGATCAGGAGCAACCAGTTGCCCTCTTCAGTAAAGTCTTGAGGGATGCTGAAGTGAAGTATGAGTTATTGGAGAGACAAGCATACATGCTCATCAAGTCATTAAAAGCCTTCAGAGTTTACATCCTTCAAGCCAAGGTAATAGCTTATGTGCCTTCCAGTTCAGTTAAAGATGTGCTTATACAACCCGACATAGATGGAAAAAGGAGTAAGTGGATAGCGAAGTTAATTGAATTTGATGTTGATATCAAACCGACAAAACTTGTGAAAGGTCAAGGTCTTGCCAAACTTCTTGCAGAAGAAAATTGTAAAGTGGTTGAGATAAATTCGGTAAGTGTAAATGCAGATAATTTTCAGTCTTTAGAGGATAAAGGAAGTGAAGAAATGTAGGTCTTAGCTCACCTAGCCAACTCTAAATGGTACAGCCATATCATTCATTTTCTGCAAACTTTATCAGTCCCTTCATATTTGACAAGAACACAAGGGAGGGATTTAACGCTCAAAGCCATGAATTTGTACATCAATGGCAAATTATTGTTCTGGAAAAATGTAATAGGGCTATTATTGAGGTGCATATACCTAGAGGAAGCAGCTAGGATCATGACTGAATTCCATAATAGTGAATGTGAAGGACATCACTATTGGAATACTACTGCACATAAAATCTTAAGAGCTGGTTATTACTGGCCATCTTTATTTTCAGATGTGTTTGAATTTGTGAGAACATGTGATAAGTGCCAAAGGTTTGTAGGCAAACAACAACTAAAATCCCTCCCCCTTAGACCTATTGTAGTTACAGGTCCCTTCCAGCAATGGGGTCTGGACTTCATAGGTGAGATTCACCCGCCTTCTAGCAGTCAACATAGATGGATTCTTGTTGCCATCGATTATTTTACAAAATGGATTGAAGCCATTCCTACCAGGAACGCCAATCACACTGTCATAATTAATTTTCTACAAGAAAACATATTCACCAGATTTGGTTTCCCTAAGAGAATATTCATTGATAATGTTGTTGCATTCAAAGATAAACACTTGGTAAAATTATGTGAAGAGCTGGGAGTTCAACTAGTACATTCTACTGCTTACTATCCACAAGGAAATGTCTTAGCTGAGTCATCAAATAAGAGTTTAGTTAGAATTATAAAGAAGTTGCTTGAACAAAATATCAGAGGTTGGGATTCCAAGCTAAAATTTTCTTTTTGGGATGACAGGGTTACAAATAAAATGTCAATTGGCGCATCCCCCTTCAAGTTGGTATATGGTTCTGAAGCCATATTTCCTGTTCAACTTGCACTGCCAGTTGCAAAGTTTTTACAAGAAACTAATTCTGAACCAAGTGATTTAACACGAAGGATCCATAATCTTGTAGAGTTGCAGCAAGACAGAGAGCAACTTCTAGAAAAGAAAAAATTACACCAGGAAAAGGTGAAGGAGATTTTCGACAAGAAAGTCAAAAAAAATATTTTCAAAACAAGGGAATTGGTCTTAAAATGGGATGCATAAAGGCAAGAAAAGGGGAAACATGACAAATTTGATGCTCTCTAGGTAGGTCCTTTTGTCATAACAACAATTCAGTAGAACAATACCTTTGTTCTCCAAAATATTGCAGGCGAAGAAGTAGTAGGTGGTCCTTTCAATGGGCGGTTTCTAAAGACCTATTTTTTATAAGGATTTTCTTAAAGCCCTGTTTTACTTGTACATATTCTTTTCAATTTTTTTTTTGTTCTTATTGCTTGAATAACTCCATGCCCAATGGTATTGAGCAAAACAATTTTTCAAATTTTCAAATTGTAATAAAGGCTGCTGAGTCTAACTAGGTTCTTGGTGACCTCACAAGGAGGTATCCATCCCAGTTGGAGCCAAATTTTATCTCCAAAAATGAATTAGTCACTTGGTTTCATTTTGTAGGTGACAACATGGTCATCTATAAGATTCTCTTTTTGTTTTTAGATTCTTCTAGTGTCAAAACTTAGGTTTTAAATTCATGCCTTAGAAATTAGTTGATCCATAAAGGTTATTTTTATAAAATTTCGTGAAAATATTTTCAACAGCTAACGCATGTTGCAAGGTTGATGTTAGCTGGTGAAAGCAGTGGGTTTCAATGGTTAAGGAGTAATTTCCCGCAGACAGGCTAGCTGGTGAAAGCACGAAACACGTGTTTTTCTTCCACGATTTCATAAATTGAAAATAAGACATGCTCGACATACGTCACATAATTATTATGAGGTGTTGGTCGAAGTGGATGATGATGAGGATATCATTATGAACATTTTAATCGAATATTATGACGGGTCGTGCTCATGAATGCATGCTTAAGCAATGATGGAATTGGAGATGACGAATTCACATTCATCATCATAGGTAAAGGAGAAATACTACTCACCCAACGACATCAAATCATCACTTCATATTTTGACCACACAAGGTTCACAGGTAATATGGTATGGTTCCATATTTGAATTAGCAACACCAAGATTTTTCACCAGCGCCAAACCTTGGCTCAATCAAGAAATTACCGTGACATTGTCTGCCAATTTCCTGAGGTTCAAGTCACAGATGGCAAGGAAACGAAGTGGTTTATTGCTGAGGAAATAATTGGATATCCTGTGATTCTTACAGTCACATCCAGATGTGCAAAAATGTTTCTCAGACGCAGGCTGCATGAGTTATGTTGAAAGGTTACAAAATGGTTGCCACCAAATAACAACTGAAGCATTTGCTAAATCATATGATGGAAACAAAGCTAGTGTGGGTTCTGTAGAAATGATAGTCCATGAAGCCGCCATTTCCACAACAACCAGCTTACCCAGATCAGGCTAGAGCTGGTTTAAGACAACATCAACCAAGAATTTGAATTTTAGGGCATACCTTAAGGCAGAATTCAGAGATATCACCTGGAATAAAAGCATGCCAGTGTCTCATCTGGAAGATGAATGGAAGGACCTATTTAAAGGAATTCAACTCTATATCACCTCAAAAGGCAGTTATGACAAGCTAATGCTATATCATTTCAAACTTTTAGATCATTTCATAGGGAAGACCCTCCTGAATTTACCTTTCTTCCTTCACAAAAGCCTAACCAAAGTATGTAAAAAGATTAGAGCTAAACCTATAAGTATGAAAAACACCCTTTCTCATTTTGGCTTGATCAAACTAATAATTCTAGAAGAACTAAGACAAAGAGGAAGGACTTGGCAACATTTTCTTTTTTGGGAAGGCTTTGAGACCCAAACTCAGCCCATGAATGAGTAGAAGAAAGCTGGGAAAAAGCAGTTAACTCCTCAGAGAAGCTCAAGGAGGAGGAGAGCTCTTCCAGGACCACCAGAGGATAGGATTTATAGAATAAAGTCTAAAAGAGAAAAGAAAAAATTAGACATTGAAACCAATTCAGAGCAGCCTACCGTAAAAAAGACAAATATTCTCAATTTTCCATACACAGACTCGGAAACAGAGCCAGAGAAAGAAGATGAAAGTCCAGCCATTAAAATCCCTGAACACTCCATGGAAATCACACAGGACTGTGATACTTTTACTCCCATTGATGAAGGTGAAACATCAAAGAGAAAAAGGTCAAAGAAATCACAAAAAATTAAGCAACTAAAAAGGGTGATTGCACAACAGGAGGTTTTGGGAAGAGTAATCAAGGCAAGATACAAATCCATGTCTGACAATTTTGCAGAGACAAATGCAGCATTTGAGAATTTGGTTCGTGAGAGTGTCAAAGACAAAAAGAGAAAGAAGAAAATCACCAAGGACTATAACAATTTGTGGTGGTTAGCAAAACGCCTTAAGAGGAAAATTAAGAAATTGAAGCAGAAGATTAAGTCACATCCAGATCTACAAGTATTGGCCCAGGTTGCTGTGAATATGCAGGGAGATAAATCAAAGGCACACTAAGTTTTTGGTAAAATAGCAGTTTTGGAGGTGAAAGGTTCCTTTTTGGCCAAAGACACAACTTTCACCAGCGCAAAGGGTAAATTTACAACCAGTTAGCTGGTGAAAAGCAGAACTTTCACCAGCTAACCAGCAGATCGTAAGGTGAGTTAGCTGGTGAAATTACAGAAATAAATTTTTTGAAATCTAAGCTGGAGCAAGGAAAATTTTGAAGTATTTAAAAAGGGTTTGAGAGCATCAAAGGATTAACCACCTAATAAATAAACACTCAGCATCAGAGATTCGTGGATATTTTGAGACCAACTGCTAAATTGGTCGACTAAAGTTTCAGTTATGGTTATTAAAAGAGTCCAGCTACAGAAGACATGTGCCTTTACCCTTCCATGACACAATAGAGTCCTAAAGGTGATGAATTATAGATGTCAAGATCAACATAGAATACAGTTCGAGTTCTAGGAACTAGTCTTTGCTTATCAATTGTATTTAGTTAGTTTTATTTTCTATATTTAGATACAGATCCAAGTTTTTAGGATCTTAAAAACCGATTGTAAAAGGCTATAAATGCCTATCTTTTCTAAGAGATAAGGTTTCAAACTGGGAAGACATTTTTGGATATTATTATAGACTCTTATTGGATAATAGAATTACAGTCTCCTTTTGCTTTCAATATCAGATTGCTCATGTATCTTGTTCCTGTACTTTATTTTAGTTTGTTTTAGCTTTTAAAGAATTTCATCTCTTTATTAAGCTCATAAAATTGAAGTGAAGGATTTCTTACTACCTTGTATTAGCCCTACACCTAGTTGTATTTGGCAATGAAGATTAATATTCTTCATCCCCTCTTTAAAATATCTTGTCTGATTATTGTTTTCTAAAAGCATTGTTTCATTTGAATGTATGATGAGTTGTATTTTACTTTAATCATTGAGTTATCCCATTGTTCCAAGCACACCTACATATCATATTCTTAAGTTACCAAGCACCTCTGGTCTATAACCACAAAAGGGTTTCTGTTAAGCCCTAATATTGGCTCATTACCCCTTAATTGGGGCATATTATATTAGTAATGTTATTTTATTTATGTCGCCTTTAGGCCACTAGTTGTAATTATACCTCCTAGTCTCCTATATATACCAAGGAGACATTTTCATTTTGAATCATCTTTTACTTGAACATTTAAGTGGGGTAAAAGGAGGTTTCCCCCTCGAAGAGGCTTATTATCTGAAATTATCTCTTTTTCAAGGAATTGAGTACTTTTCTTGAGGTTTTTATATGCTATATTCATGTTTGGTTCTTAACATATGGTATCAGAGCTCAAGGTCTTGGGGTTTCGCTGCTACATCTGAGACCCTGTGGAATTTTTTATATAACTTTTTTTCTACAAAGTTTCAGAAGGAACGGCTTGGAGGATATTTAGTAGATGGATCAGGGTACGTTGGGTTCAAAATTCAGATCCTAAGGCCTTATACTTTTGGAGATACATCCTGTACAAGATAGGGTTTTGGAATAATCCGGAAATGAGTCATTGCATAATTTTCGCTATAAAACATTTTCTGTAACGTTTCAGACCCTAAACTCTAGAGTCTAGTTATAGAAATTAGTAAGATATATGTGGTAAAACTTTCATCTTTTGGGGCATCTTAAATTTGTAGATACACCTTGTGTAAGATAGTGTATCTAACTAGTCTCAAGAAGGTGTTTCAGGTAAAACAATCATAACTTCTTGCTAGAGTATCCAAATTGAGTGGGACTAGTTGCATTAGATCGTGGACAGTCTGTAGTATTTTGGGTGCGAGTTTCAGAATTGTATATCAATTATTTTGTGCGAGGCATGCTATACAAGTGAGATCTCCTGGAAAGGCCAAAAATCGACAAGCTGCGAGGAAGTTACCATAAATTCCACTTGGCACATCCAATTTTGATCAGACCATTGCAGAGAAGAAATATCAGAGAACTACCTAAAATAAAGTTTCATACCCATAAGGGTTGAAACTTGGGAAATAGAACAGAATAAATATTGTCTAGCAGAACCGCCTCAAAATCAAGATTCAAAAGTGATATTTGGCCAACATGACACCAAAAAGGGGACCTTCTACACCAAAT
>JASDQU010257996.1:0-10581 GCA_032191745.1 Picea mariana | reverse complement strand
GAGAGCTAAGGAGGTGAGAAATTCTTGCGAAGAAACATTCAGCTTGATAAATTGAAGTTTGTTAGACCTTGATAAGGAAGGCGGTGCTGGGACGTTGGGAAAAATCAATATAGCTAAACACCTGCTAGATATCAAAGAAAATGTGGAAAAGGAGCAAGCTGAAATATCCCAGATAAGCCAGGTTGATATGGTCCAAGTGGACAAATGGCTAATACAGCCAAGTTTACAATTATGGTCCATCGTCACGGAAGACCGACAAGTGGGAAAAATATTGCCACAATTGCTGAAGAGTTGTTACACCTTTGAGGAAAACAACCAAGCAGAGCCTTCCAGGTTGATAGCCCAGTTGGTTGAAAGGTGCGTCAATTGCATTGAGCAGGTGAAAGGGTAGGCTTCTGGTGTTAAATGACGACAGATGTCACTCTGTTCTATTTCTGAAGCCAGAGGAGCAGAGAAAGGAAGAAACTCTGCCCTTATGAAGGATGACAAAAGATGAGGGAATGAAACGATTCAATCCTCCATTTGTAACTGACAAGTTTCTAGAACGTCTGGAATTCAAAATGTTTAGAAGTTGGTTTAAATATACATTTTGAAAAGCACATCGGGGGGATTTTTCTTTAGGGGGATTGTAATAGAGAAAGTTCTCCTTTTCTAGGATTAATACAAAGCAAATTGAAGACTCCATATTCTATCAAGATTGAGTTATGTGTTTTCCTCTGTTATTTCATACTTCATGTTATTTTTTATATATACATCTTTGATGAATGTTTTAACTACAATTCAGTACAACTTATACTATAGCGATCAGGTTTTAGTTATCTAAGTTATTTACAGTTTTTCCTCTGTATCGGCTATTAGCAGGCACAAGACCTGTGAGTTTCTTAGATCTCTACACTTTATGCTTTATCAAGGTGTCTCTTTTCTTTTCTTCTTCTATTACAGCGTGGGATTCCTCTGGAATTGATGCCCCGCATTGTGGACAGCTCTATGTTTTCTTTCGTTTCACACTTGATTTCATAATTTAACTCAGTTACGGAAAATGGCCTTCGATTTTGTTAAACATTTAATTGGCTTCACTGAATTTTCCTTATATAATCTAAAATTGAAATAGCACTTTAAAACATCAACCCCTTTTAAAGTTTTGTTTCTCCATGACTGTACTCATTGTAAGACAACCCAACATTGAACCCAGCTTATCGGATCAAACCAGCATCACTTTTAATCTTTTCGATACTACACTTAAGACTGCCATCACCCAGGAAGAGCTCGAACGTTCATGGGTAGCCATCGAATGAGATATCAGCATTCAAGAATATTTGGAAGCTAGACGAAGACAACTCAGAAATAAGCCATAACTTCCTTTCCCAAAGTTGTTCTTTCCCTTTTTATCACTCACTCACTTGGGATTCCTAAACTCTATACTTTATAGCCTTGAGTACAGACTTTGGAACAACATCTTTTTGGCGCCATTGCTGAGGACGGAGAATCATAGTCACTTTCCCCTGAGAGAATGACATTTCCAAGTTTCATTTTTTGATAGTGAACAAAGAGTGAACACCTTGTTAAGGCTAAACCTTTATCATTCACTTGGCGACTCCACTTTTAAGTAAGCTAGCATTCTTTCAAAGGAACACCAGACAAAACCCAGATGCTAAACAGACCGTGCCAGTTTCCAACCCTGAAAATTTACCAAAACCAAGGGGTCTTTTCAATCAAAACGTTGTTGTTTACCAACCCAAGTCTATGTAGTCTAAAGATAAGACCTTTCTTGAACCTTCTTCCTCATGAGAACTTTCTCTCAGAAAGACATCAGACAGTACTGTCGAAGCTGAGACCCTAAAGTCCGAGCAAATCCTACCCGAGATTCAGACCAAAACCTCCCCGACTACCTCTTACGTTAGTAGGGGTGACACGCCTGTCGTAAAGCTCATCCCTATTGATATCCCATCGACTCTCGATATAAACCTATCTGTCACTCAAGGCCTCGAAGAAGTTTTCATGCACACGAATTCGACACTGGTGGGCTCTCCCATTTACATATCCTGTAAGTCAGAGGAAACGAGTCCCCGTTTACCCTCTCTCCCTTTTCCAACTTTCACCTCTCCTGGTAAAAAATTCCTCGATTTTTTCCCCCTCCACCCCGGGGAAGCTAGGGAGTTACTATACATCTTCGCCAACCCTCTTTATAACGTGCCAATTTACTCTCCTAGGTCATCCATGTTCGTCGTCGGAGGGGAGCAGGGGGAGTAGGAGGTCAAGGCCAACAACCGCCCCCCAGGGTTTTCACCAAAGTAGCCGCTAGATACGCTCCCTTGGTCCTTCCAGTACCCCTCCATGATTTACCCAAAAACTATATGAAAAACTTACCCAAGTTCACAGGAGAAGGGGATCTAACCGAAGCCGAGCATATCAACTTCTTCGATCAATTCACTGATATTCTAAGTCTCGAACATGAGGACGTGTATTCTCGTTTGTTTGTCCAAACCTTCGAGGGACAGGTAAGAACTTGGTTTCATAGCTTTCCCCCAGGTTCAATATTATCCTACGATGCGCTAGAAGACCTTTTTCTCAAACAATGGGGCGAAAGAAAGGATTATTTATACTATTTGACCGAGTTCGGGTCTTTAAAGAAAAAGGGATCTGAAACTATTATGGAATTTATCCAAAGATTTAACAAGTTGTACAATAAGATCCTTGTTGAAGTTAAATCGTCCCAACCCGCTGCCAAAGTAACTTTCGCTGGAGATTTTGAACTCGATTTCGATCTACTGTTAAGAGAAAGGAGAGGGGCCGACTTAAACCGAATGCAAGATGACGCTGTGGAAATTGAGTCAAACATGATGGCTTTGGGTAAATTAAAAACAAAAATCGAAACGGGAAACAGGGAAACCAAATGTTTTAGAGAACAAGTGGGTCCCTCTAGATCTTGAAGGTCCTCAGATGAAAAAATGGATGACATGTATAGGATAATAAAAGAGTTATCAAACAAAATCTCAAGAATGGAGCTAGACCAATCCAAAGTTAATCAATTCATTAAGAGAGAATTCGGGAGAAACCCCAATCCTCAGATTCAACAAAGACAGATTAAAAATGAAGATCAAAAAATTCAAACACCTCTAAAAAATGAAAATTTTATTGGAGGAAATGATATGCAAGAGTTCGAGGATTTGGAAGAAGACGTAAACAATTTAGGCGACGACTGTATACAACCTCATTTGACGAAAGAAGATTATGAGAAGTCTTTAAGCACTGAACAATCATCAGGTGAAGATAATAACCTAAACAACATTGATGATCTCGCTTATCAGGGAATGGCTGACACCATAATGGCTAAGCTCCAGCATAAATACAATCTGAGGTCTAAAAAAAAACTTGTGTCGACTGCTCAACCCAAGAAAATTTTGCCTAGGGGTGAAACATACGAGCCCATCCAGAAAGAGACCGAGATGTGAAATAATAAAGGGGTAGACTCGCAGAATACCAACATAAAAGAGGCTAGAATCCAAGAAAGAAGAACTAATACAGTTGAAACGCGGACACCTGAAATGCCCAGAACCGTAAAAAATAAAACAGTGCAAACAAATAAAATGGATAGGAAAGAGTCTGAAGTTTCAGCCAAGGAAACAGATAAAATTGCGGGAAGTTTCTGCCTAGAAAACGAGATAAATAAGACCAAGATACCAATACCTTTGGTCGAGTTGGAGAAGAATCTTGTTTACTGAAAGCAAATAACCAAGATGATAAATTTTTCAGATTTAGAGAGTCATTCTAATGTGATAAATATGGAATATGATAAGCCTAATATCACTTTCGGTCCACATTTTGAAGGTGCCAGAGATACCGTCGCCCCTTTCTATATTACCCTGAAAGTGCATGATCGACTGTTGCATAATTGCATGCTGTACTCTGGGGCCTCTCATAATGTAATGTCCAAATCTATTATGGATATAATACGCCTTGAAATCACCAAACCCTATGGAGATCTTTACTCGTTTGATTCAAGGAGAGTTAAGTGCATGGGCATGATCAAAGATTCAATAGTCACCCTCGCCCAGATTCCGGTGAAAAATGTCCTAATAGATGTAGTTGTCACTGATATACCCCCGAAGTATGGTTTTCCATTATCTAGATCTTAGGGAGCCAAGCTTAGGGGGTCCCTTCAGCTAGATATGACCTACACCACGATCCCTGTTTTTGGTGGGCAGTTCACTCGGTTATACAGGGAAACACAGTTGGCATATATGGTAAGTGATCCTCAGAATCCTAACAATTACCCTGTTTATGTCGTCGATCAAGACCTGGGAAATTGTATTTTGTCTTTTGACGATAGCAAAAATAATTGTACGGAAGAAAGTCATATTGATGAAATCAAAATTGAAAAGACAGCTAAAAATTTGCATAGCACTGGAACTTGGAAAATGTTTTTTGATGGTGCTTCATCATGTGAAGGAGCAGGTGCAGGAGTTCTTTTCATAGCACCTGAAAATGAATTCGCCGTCCCCTTCTCTTACAGGCTACAGTAGGACATAGACTACACAAACAATGTTTGTGAATATGAATCTCTAGTCTTGGGACTGGAAGTTGCCAAGAAGCTAAACATAAAGAACTTAGAGGTCTATGGGGATGTAGAACTGATTGTGAAGAAGGTAAATCGGTAGTACCAGGCCAAGCACCCGAGACTGAGGTCCTACAGAAATTGTGCCTGGGATCTAATGGAAAATTTATTTTCATCAGTAAAAATTCATTTCATCCCATGAGTCGAAAACCAACAAGCTGATTCACTGGCCAAAGTAGCATCGACTTTCGCAACCCTACCGCTTTCAAATTAAAATACCACATAGAGGTAAGGCACAGACCATCCATACCAAACAACATACAACACTGGCAGGTATTCAAAGATGACGAACAGATTAGAAAGTTCCTGGAAATGGTGGATGATTTCTTTGAAACTCACATTGACCAGGAAAACCAAAACGACCATACCTGGATTATGAAGGAAGGGGAGGAGCCTCAGGAGTTCCGAGAAAAAATCGCAAATCATCGCCTACTAGTGTTAAAAATTAATCAGATCCCTAGGGGCCTGATACCTCTGGAAAGATTGTTTGATCAAAACGACATGTCTCTGAGGTCTACCTTGCAGCCCCAACCGAAGGAGGTTGAAGACTGTGACGTGTGCACTGCCAAAGAACCTAGGATAGTGAAACTATCAAAGTACCTTCCTCCTGAGATAAAACATAAGTATACAGACTTACTCGGACGGTATAAGGATGTCTTTGCATGGTCTTACGATGAGCTCAGAACCTATGACACCTCTATGATCAAGCACAAGATACCTTTGAAACCAGGTGTTAAACCCTTCAGACAGAAGCTCAGACAAATCAACCCCATTTTACTTCCTGTGGTCGAAAAAGAAGTGAAAAGGCTTTTAGACGCAAAAATAATTGTACCTCTCAGGTACTCTGACTGGGTGGCGAACCTAGTCCTAGTTAGGAAGAAGAGTGGGGATATCAAACTGTGTGTGGACTTTAGAAATCTAAATAAGTCCTCTCTAAAAGATAATTATCCTCTACCCAAAATGGATCAAGTTTTGGAAAAAGTAGTTGGGGCAAATAGGATGTCGATGATCGATGGGTTTTCGGGCTACAATCAAATTTCTGTCAACGAGCATGATAAAGAAGAAACGACTTTCAGCACCCCTTGGGGCACATTTATGTATGACAAAATGCCTTTTGGCCCAATGAATGCAGGGGCCACTTTCCAGCGTGCTATGGATATCGCTTTCGTCGGTGAGAGAGATAAATTCATGGTTATCTACCTTGACAATCTAACTGTTTTTTCTAAATCCGATGAAGACCATCTGATACATCTGAAGCAAACATTCAAAAAATGCCGAAAATTCATTTTGTCTTTAAACCCCAAGAAGTCTCACTTTGTGATGCAAGAAGGTAAACTCTTGGGCCACATTGTGTCTCGAGACGGAATTAAAATCGGCCCTAAAAGGGTAGAAGCTATAGACACCATAAATATTCCTAGAAATGTAAAATAAATTCAGTCATTTTTAGGAAAAATAATTTTTTTGAGAAGATTTATCCCAAACTTTGTTGAAATCGTGAAATTGATCACAGATATGCTAAAGAAGAACAACAAAGTGAAATGGACGGCTGAAGCTTAAGCGTCGTTTGTATGCATCAAGAAAGTTATCAGCGAAGCACCCGTGCTGGCAAGCCTTGATTATCTAAAGGATTTCTTCATTTTCTCGTTCGCCTCCAAAAACACAGTGGCAGAAGTACTCCTCCAGAAGAATGAAGAAGGTTTCGAGCAACCAATAGCTTTTTTTAGTAAAAGTCTTAGAGACGTTGAATTGAGATATGATATAATGGAAAAGCAAGTGTATGCTATGGTGAAGGCGCTTAAGGCTTTTAGAACCTATGTGCTACACTCCAAGGTAATTGCATACGTGCCCACCAGTTTTGTAAAGGATATATTGGTTCAGCCTGATAGCGACGGGAAGAGGGGTCGGTGGCTTGCTAAAATTCAAGAATTCAATTTAGAGGTGAAACCAACGAAGCTAGTAAAGGGATAGGGTTTGGCTAAGCTCTTAGCTGAATCAAATTTTAGATCACTCGGAATGAATAACCTACAGGGATATGAAGGATGTGGGGACGTAAACGAGCCGGATGACCAAATAGCTATAACCAGAATCGAAGAGAATTTTTCCTTATCAGATTGGTATAAAGACATAGTGTCCTACCTACTGACCCTGAAATGCCCTAGCGATCTCTCTCCAACTAAATCCAGAACATTGAAGCTGCATGCGATGAATTATTGTATATCTGAAAGCCAATTGTAATGGAAGGGCCCATTAGGCTTCCTACTGGTTTGTTTGGTAGAATCAGAAACAAAAGGGGTCATAAACGAATTTCATGAAGGAGTATGCAGATGGCATCACGCCTAGAGGGAAACAACTTATAAAATCCTGAGGGCGAGATATTATTGGCCTAAACTATTCTCATATGTCAACGCCAAAGTCGGAGCCGGTAACCCTTGCCAGTTGTTCGCAGGCAAACAGAAGCTTCCAGCGCTACCTCTGGTCCCTGTCAAAACCGAAGCCCCTTTTCAACAATGGGGGTTAGATTTTATAGGAGAAATCAACCCACATTCCATCACTCAAGACAAATGGATCCTCACTGCTACAGATTACTTCACTAAATGGGTGGAGGCTATTCCAACTAGAAAGGCGATCGATTCAGTGGTAATAGATTTCCTGGAAGAGAGCATACTGTCCAGATTTGGATGTCCCCAAAAGATAGTAACGGATAATGCCCATGCATTCAAGTCTATGGAAATGGTTAGATTTTGCCAAAAATATAACATCATATTGGGCCACTCCACGACATATTACCCTTAAGGAAACAGGTTAGCTGAATCATCAAATAAAATTTTAATTACCATAATTAAGAAGGTGCTGAGCGAAAACAAAAGATCTTGGCATGTACATTTGAAGTATGCTTTATGGGCAAATCGGATAGGTATGAAGAGATCCATTGGTACTTCTCCTTTCCAAATGGTATACGGGACTGATGTGGTACTACCTATAAATCTAGCACTCCCTATGATGAATATCTGGCAAGATGAGAAAGAAGAGCCAAACCATGTCATAAGAAGAATAAATTAGTTGATTGAGGTCCAACAGCACAGGACCGAGGTGGACGAAAGGATGCAGAAATACCAGGACAACATGAAAGCATTGTTCGATCATAAGGCCAAAAATAGAGATTTCCTCCCCGACGATTTGGTTTTCAGATGGAATGTTAGGAGGGAAGACTCGGCAAAACATGGTAAATTTGATCATATCTAGTATGGATCGTTCAAAGTCTCAACTTCTGAAGGGATGAGTTCATTTCTATTAGAGAATTTGGACGGTAAAATCCTCAATGCCCTTGTCAATGGGCATTATTTAAAGCACTATATGCAATAAATGAGTTATGAATCTCCATTGTATATACCGGTTTGTGTTTTCTATTTTTTATAGCTTCTGGGTAATTTCACTTTCATCGCAAATAAAATAGGTTAGTGATTTCCTAGAAGTAGAGATATGAAATTTCCAACACATCGAATCCCATAAATATTGAAGGCCTTATACTCTTCATGTTGTTTCTTACAGGATTCCGGCTTATAGCCCAAACAACAAAAGGAGAAAACAGACAGTCATGTATCTGGAAATTGACTCACCCGAAACAGGTGACAATTTTTTTTTTTTAGAAGAGAACGAAATGGTAAGAGAAAGGTATGAATTTCCGAAGTATCTGGGTTTCAAATGAATATCACTTAAACATAGCATGGTCTCATGAGTATGATATATTCACCTGACATGTCTTTAAAAGAACAACTTTTTACTATGGATTCTAAAAGGGCCCACCCAAAAAAAAAAGGGGGGGGGTTTCAAGAGTCAGGATTGCGTGTTAACGTCCAGGTTTTTTGAAGTCCAAAGCCTTCTCTTTTTCCTTTTCCATCCCTGCCCTTCTCTCCTTAATCTCTGACACCTTCCCATACCCTCCATAGAGGAAGAAGAGGTTATGCTTTAGTTCTGAAAACTGGCGAACGACTCTTAGAAAATAAGTTGGCCTTCACGACTCCTCGGTCTCCTACTGAACAAAGTTATGAGTAGGTTGATCCTAACTCTCTTAGGTCTTTTAACATGTTTCAATTGGTTAAGAATTTCTCAAAGGAAGACCCCTGGAAATAAATTCTCCCATAAATTTCTGCAGACTAGGACGTTTTGAAGGTCAAGAGAAAGTTGGTCCAGAGCGCTCAAAGTAAGGTGGCAGGCCTTCGTAAGGAATATTACACAGATATCACCCCTGGTATACTTTATACCAAATTGATTTCCCCCACTTCATATTCCAAAAGTAAAATATAAGACAGATGGTGAAAGGAAATTCATAATTGGTTGCCCCCATCTAGTCCAAAGAGATGATGAAAGGAAATTCATAAAATGATTTCCCTCATCTCAGCATTTAAATGCAAAATCACAGTTTGGAGTGGTGAAAGGAAATTCAATAAAGGGAACCAGATAACTTCATCGGGGTACTGAACAGGCTCACTGGCAGTGAACCAATATCTAAGATATATGTAAGGTTGTCATACATAAATTATACTACACTCTGGTAATTAGCCTTTTCGAAACTGGATCTACAGCCCAAGTTCATACAAGTCTCCTTGATTACAAGCATGGAATTTACTTCGTTTGATGCAAGCTAAAACCTACAGGACCTATTGAGTTTCCTAAGATCGTTTGGACCGTCTTAAGCAGACCCGATTTCAGTCTCAAGAAAGGGAAAGTTATCGAATGGACTGCAGTTGAGTTTAGAAAGCGTATCGAGTTTTGAAAGTTTTCCAGAAATAAATTTGAAACCTCAAAGTTCCCTCTATATCCTCCTTCCAAACAAGTTTCACAGAAGAAAAATAATGACTCCATTTACCCAATACAGGCACTTGGTCTACTGTCCTTCTCATCCCGCAAGGAGACGAGATCCCTAGTTGGAGCCTATGTTGGAGCCGCCCTTCTCTAAATAGGTTAAATGTTATACTTAAGCCCCAAAACCTGGATTTCGGGACTTCGTTTATTTCACAATTCTACCCACTAAAGCCGCCATCCCGACACGCAAAATGGTGAAAATTTTTAGTTCTAATCACCATTATTAAATGACTAAGCGGGGATTATCATCTTTCATTACCTTGTACTCTCGCTCTTGGGAGTTACACGTTGAACGTTTCTAAAACCTCCGACTTGCGAAGTCGCGAAGTTGTGTTAAAGTTACCCAGGTTAATATCAAGAGTAAATCACTTTAAACCTTGGTTAATCACTATTATGATTTCGCGACTCGGAGATTGCTTCCCCAAAGGGCAGCACCTTTGTAACTCCAATCCACGAAGTCACGATATTCATTAATTAAGCATGTATTAATTAAAGGCTTAAGTCAAATCACATAAAATCAACTAAATCGCACCATCGTGATTTTGGGTTTTTGGGGTCCAACGGCTAGGAGCGGAATCACCCGATACGGTGAACGATGAAAAATGGATTAGCGACTAAAGTGCACTTAATTAAAAGAACTAAACCAGATTAATTAACGACTTAAACATCCTTTAACACACACAGTTTATGAATGAATTCTTGAATGTTTCTGCGTTTTTCCATGTCACGAATTGTCAATCATTTATGGCATTTATTTGAATTTCAGTGAGGTGATGGATAGCAAGATCTCGTTTTACTTCTAAATCTTTCTATTAAACAATTTGACCGTTCTGTCGGCAAAGAGTCGCACAGGATTAAATGATCAAGACAAAGGGTTTCCTTTCATTATTTCATTTTTCATTTCTATTACGCGCAGAGCCATTTCACCAAGATAACTTTTGTCTGTGTTTTCAATCTTTCTGATAGGGGATCTAGTTGCAAGTTTCTCTATCATGGCTCCAGGGAAAGTGCCCAAGGTACTTGTCGAGAGTTCAGGTCAGGGTTCAAACGTTGTTTCTGATACCTTGCCCCGAATTATTAATTCTGTCAAAACATGGGCGTGC